>JAFEMH010003156.1:0-285662 GCA_022495995.1 Adenophora triphylla var. japonica
CCAATCTACTATTCTATAATTACAACATATCAATAAAAGTAATTACAATAATATTTAAATCAAAAATCAGATTATAAAACAAATAAAAACCCGAAAAACGCTACAAATTCTTCAAAGTGAGGCCTCGCTGACAAAGTGTCTCTGTGAGCCACCCCAACCCGGATCCCTAACAGCGTATCCCGAGCTTGAGAGGCCCAAACTAAGAAAAACTCACCTTGAAATTTTAAAACTTTTATTTCATCTCAAAAAGAAAAGCGATTCTCAACTTCCAAATTAAAACCAACTCGATAATGTCTCCACTTTGGAGGAAATTTCAACAACAACTTCAATAAACTATGATCTCGATAAAATTACATCGAAAAACCCCCAAATAACATTGTTTTACAAAGAGTTTTCTATACAACTTTATAAAAAAGATTATTACTTAATAAAGACCTCCGGTACAACCTACTTATTTTCATAACTCCGACAAGTCCCAAAAGCCAAAGTCCACACTCTTATCCCCCGCCAGGCCACCGGCTCGTGTCACTCTGTCTCAAGACTAATATAAAAACGGTAGAAAGGGGAAGGGGTGAGAATAAATCTCAATAAGCTATTATGAATGCAAAGAAGATGCCAAAACAAGATGCAAAATTTCACATCAAAAGACATATCCACATAATAGAGAGGCCTCCTGCGCCGCCAACCGGTCCCATACCGGTTGGAAACAACTGACTGTAGCTCATCATGAATATAGTCACAACACATAAGTACGATAAAGTAAACACTTTAGAAGGATACTCGAGCCAAGGTTTTATCTCCAAAAGGATATACACATCCGAGCAAATAGAAGAACAGCTTGACTGAAGCGTGTTCTAACCATAAACAATAACTTGAGCACCATAAGGGATTCCTCGACACACAAATCATATCCCCAAAGTGAAACTAGACCATCTACCTCTCAAAAGGAGACGCTAGCCCACTAATCCTTACACAAGGCACAAGGGGGGACAAATCCGGTTACCTCAATGTATTGAATTATAATGAACTTGGCTCTGTAAGTGCCATTATAATTCCATAACATTGCCTAATAAACAAATACCAATGATTTTCATAACTAAGCACAAAATAATAACATACTTGCTTAACCAAACATTGTATGATCCAAAGTAGGGATACATACCACAATAGCGTAATATCATGAAGATAAAGCAATACTATAACAAGTATTCAACATATTAGCATCAATCGGCTATAAATCACTTTATTTTCAACAAGTACAATTTAGGAATTCCAAAGTAGGGAATCCTACAACAATAGAATATCATAAAAGATAGAAATACTATAACAAGTATTCAACATATTAGCAATAAACCGGCTATAAATCCTCGAACCAAATCCCAAAATAATTTAGGAATTCCAAAGTAGGAAATCCTAGCATTTATATCGCAATATACTAATGAGTCCAAAATGTAGAAACTACATAAGGTCTACACATTTACTATAACAATCCATGTTACAATATTATCCATAATAAGAAGTATCACAACTTAGAAGTTCAAGGATATCAAGTATTTCCACATACTACAATAAGCACACACCATAATAGTAAAATAGAAATATCCTGGTAAAATGCATCATTATACAGATTTAGTTTATAAAAACCAATTCCATTTGAAATATCACCTAAAAATACTCAATTTGGACTCTTGAATCCATCCAATTTCGAGTTCGTATGAATTACTTATTCATTTTTATAAGTTTAACTTAGGTTTCTTTGAAAATGGTTTACTAAACCCCGCCGCCAAAAGAGACATTCTCGAAACAATAGTGAAAAGGCTCCTTTTGTTTGATAGTAGACGATGATGCATCGTGACAAATGGCTATGATTTGGCTTAGCTGTCGGATGCATTGTTGAATTGTGCGGCAAATAATGAGAAGCTTGAAATAATGATAGGACAAAGAACACAAAGAAATAATGCAAAGTGTGTACGAGTGTGATTGCAGTAAATGTAATAACACGAGGTAGAATTTAAAGTGGCTTCGTAGTTCACTCCTCCTACATCCACCCCCACCGTCAATCTTTCTGACAAGTGAGTATTCAATTTTATTATAATCTTTAATCAACAAAAATTACAAATGATTGATTTAGGCAAGTTCCTTGAACTTCCTCTTCCTAATTAGTACAAATAACTAGGGATACACTTAAAGTACATGGGCCTTGAAGTGTTTTTACAACTTGAAGTACAGTCAAGATTTTACAAAACAAATAATACACTCAAAGTACATTTTGAGTGTTTACAAACTAATTCTACACCTAAAGTACTGCTTAGGATTTTGAATTTGTGAGATTAACACACTAGGGTTGTTTGTTGTTGAAGTAGAGGTTTTGGGGTAAGTGGTTTTGGTTTGGAACATGTGGTTTAAAGGGTGGGGGGATTGGTGAGTGTGTCTCGGGATTACTGTGGAGGCGCAAGTGTGGGTGTATGATGTAAATAGAATGAACGGCAGTCGAATAAATAGAATGAACGTGAATAATAAAAATAAAATAAAGTAACCGGATAGGCAAACAACCGAATCAATCGTATTGTTTTGACCTAGATCGAACTCCACGAACTAGGGTTTTGCAAGGCAAACACCAATGATGAGAACCCTGCATACAAAAACTCCAACCAATTAAGGGAAGATCTTGATTTCGGCAGAAGTGAATCCACACCTTTCTCGAAGGAATCCCACCTTCAACAGTGGAAAAACCCTAACAAGATGCAAAAGCAATCTATTTTTTTATTAATCAAAGTCTAAATTCGGATTACAACTTAAGCCTATTTTTTATAGTGCCTATAAAGCTTGAAAAATAAGAAATAGAGTCCTAAAATAATGTCTAACCTATATAGTAATCAAATATAAGTCAAAAACTAATAAAACTTACCTAAATCTACTCTAAAACCTCTTCTAATCATCCTACTAATATTAATTCCGAAAATACAATTAAAATAATACAAGATACGCAAATAATTAATATCTCGTTCTACATCATATACCCCCACTTCAAAAAGGATTCACTAATCCTCGTCCGATCTTTGACAAGAACCATACCATCGAATAAATACTTTGAATACATTTGCCCTTTGTGCAAGATTTGAGGGAAATCAATTTTTGTCCTGGGATATAAAATAAGACTATCAATCCTATCTTTTCGTTGATCGTCCTCCCCGTCCTCTATATGAATCAAATCGTCCTCTAGATCACAAATAATTTCTTCTTCCTCAAGATTTGGAACGGAATCTTCAACTATAGAAATAAAATTATTACTAACCTCTATTCTTTCGAAAGTTATAATTTTCGGATCTTGATTCTTGTTGGCTTCATCCATAACCTTTTCATCAAAAACTTCTTCTTGAGTAGGAAATTCTTCAATAACAAGGCGACGTTCTTCCTCCTCAAGACGCTTCAATTCAATAGCTTTTTGTGCTTTCAAACGTCGAACTTGTTTCAAATAAGAACAAGCTATGTGCCAAAGAGGTTCAGATTTTTTAAAGCTTCATCCCTATACTCTCTATGCAAATCCACTATGAATTGTTTTTCTGGCGGAAGTCGGCCGCTTACAAGAAGGGATTCATAATGAAGAAAGAAATCATGGTGGAAGTTGGCCTCCTTTGAAAGTTCCTCCTCCTTAGAAAAATAATATTTCGCTTGTTGATTAGCATGAATCAAACTATCATTGATCCCATTAACAATGTATTTGATTAAGGTGACATTCGAGGCGATCAATTTTTGGAGGAGTGCCTTCATGTCGTTGTTTTCTTGATCTCCAGCCATGATAATCCTTGGATCGTCCTTTGCTCTGATACCAACTGATGTAAATAGAATGAACGCAGCGGAATAATAAAATAAAATAAGTAACCGGATAGGCAAAACAACCGAATCAACGTATTGTTTGACCTAGATCGAATTCACGAACTAGGGTTTTGCAAGACAAACACCAATGATGAGAACCCCGACAAAATCAACCAATTAAGGAAGATCTTGATTTCAAGCAGAAGGAATCCACCTTCTCGAAGGAATCCACCTTCAACAGGAAAACCCTAACAAGATGCAAAAGCAATCTATTTTTTTATTAATCAAAGTCTAAATTCGGATTACAACTTAAGCCTATTTTTATAGTGCCTATAAAGCTTGAAAATAAGAAATAGAGTCCTAAAATAATGTCTAACCTATATAGTAATCAAATATAAGTCAAAAACTAATAAAACTTACCTAAATCTACTCTAAAACCTCTTCTAATCATCCTACTAATATTAATTCCGAAAATACAATTAAAATAATAAAAGATACGCAAATAATTAATATCTCGTTCTACATCGTTGTAAGGGAAAGGTTTTTGGACTCCGTGAAAAAGAGTATTTTTCAAGAGTAGTTGTGTAGAGGATGAACTCCTCTATTTATACCCTTCAATGTAGCCGTTGGAATATGACTCAAGTGGGTAGCCTCTACATTAATGAGCCTTGACTGGTCTTTGCCCCACTTATCCACTTGCAAGTGTCTTCATGAGCCGGCTTCGAGCCGCGGCTTGAACCGAGAGCTTCCGTAAGGTCTTCAGCTGGTCTTCATTGGTCTTCAATGGTGAACTTGACAGTGTGAAGATCCAGGTTCCACTTTGGTTGAGATTGTGGTAGCAGAGATTGAGACAAAGTGATGGCTATCAGAGGAATGAAGTCATAACTGTCATATCATACTAAGGCTTAGCTATCAGAGATGTTCTCTAATAAGGACTGAGATGCACTTGATGATCTTGATAGCTAAGAGAGGAAATATGATTCATGTTTTTGATTGAATGTAACCAATGTATAAGATAGAATCATAACTGTCATACTCATAGCCGCCGATAAACTGAAAGATGAATATAACAGATTTCCTCTTTTGATATAAACCATGTTCTATATATATATTCCTTTATCAAAACCAACTAACTAGGACATTGATCAGAGTTAGGTCCTAACAATTTCCCCCTTTTTGGTAAAGGAAGATCTATTTAGAACATGTCTTCATAGTTTAATGATAATAGAAATATAAATGAAAGAAGTAATTCAGGGATTCATATCATGCACAAGTAATCAAAATGAGTTTGAAATACTTGGATTTGATCTCAAAATGAGAAAAGTTCACAAATTACAGCCATTCAAAACACAAAACCAAACAAAAGATTGTTTCAAATCCACAAAAGAATTTCAACAAAATACAATTCAACATCGCAAGTTGATCATAAAATTCTTCTCTTCTTGTCTTGTCAAAGGAGCTCATTTCTTTCTTCTTCCAGCTTCTCTTCTCATTTCTCGGTTCAACTCCTCTATAATAGAACTCATTGTTCCATTCCCAAGTCATCCTCTCATCATACTTGAAAAACTTATCTTCCTTTGCTTTCAGTTGTGCTCTAGTGAGAGGCATCTGATCATTTCTTATTCTCATTTGTACCCCACGTATGCTTCTTCTTGTTCCTTGCTTTCTTGCTTATCTTGGGCACAAAGTGGATGGATCCGGATGAGGAACAGGAGACATATGAACCGGGGCTTCGAGGAATAGGGGACATTTGAAAGGATTGTTGAGGAGTGGTAGAAGATGGAATGATAATGGGAGAGACTTGATGTGGGCTTGAAAGATCATCATCATTATCATCATCATCACTGTCAGAGTCTGATGAAAGATCAATAACAGTATGAGCTGCGCCTCGGTCGACAAAGAATGGATGCTCACGAACTCTTTGATCTCGTGAATAGAGATCAGCTTTCATGAAATGAGAGTTTTCATTGAGAGAGTTGAAGAGAATGGGATCAATAGAGATGAAGGGTGAAAGATAGGGCTCAATGCCTGGATTAAGGGTTGGGGGAAAGATATTTACAATCTTGCTTATCAAAAGCATAAGGCCACACTTCTGTTCAAACAGAGAGAGAAAGAATGACTTGGCAAGTTCAATGCACAAAGTGAAAACTAGACCTTTTGGCATGAAGAAACAAGAATTGAGTGATGGAGAGAGAAGTTGGCTAAAGAGAATTTCCCAATCAATAAGTGTATTGGGAGTGATAAATTTTGGGAATGATGGGATTTGATGAACAAAATGAGAGGTTGAAGAAGTCCTTGACACTCTCCCATTCTTCATAGGCAAAGAAAACTAAACCTGCAAGATTTCTTGCCACCATAATCAAACCATTTCTTGACAGTTCTCATGATTTTGGATAGGTAAAGGGGTTTGCAATTTCTGGGAAATGAGTCACATTGGCTAACCTTGATTTTGCAGCTTTGATGAAAGAAATTGAAAAGTCAATACCACGCCTAAGCATCCAAGGTTCCTTTTTGGGAAGGTAGGCTTTGATTGGGAGTTGGAGGAATGGAGTAGCTTGGAGGGTCAGTCAGATCGCTGCTGGGCAAGGGATCACCGTCGACACATCTTGACCTTGTCCAGCTAGAATTGGACTTTGAGGAGGCTTCAACCGATTCATTTTCGGGGATTGGGGAGATTGGCTTGGTAGGAGCAGAGGCATGGGTTGAAAAAGATGGAATTGAGACAGATGAATGATCAAGACTTTGCTTGAGGAGATCGTAACAAAATTGGGATTTCGTAAGATTCAAAGCCGCCCGACTTCTCCCTTGGTCAACTTTTGCTCAAGAATGGATATAAGGACTCGCCTCATTTTCTGGTGTTCCATCAAACACAAGTCCCTCGCAAGCATTAAGGATTGTTTCTCCCTTTGAGACAAGATTTGGATCAATTTCAACACCAACTTTCTTAAGACTTTGAATGACCTCGTATGTCTTATCGTGATTCCCCTATGAATTTCAACGGTTGGGGTAGGTTCATTCACAAGCTCAGCCTCGAAATGGAAGGGATGATTGGGATATCTTCATCCATAGCCGTCACCTTTGGATTACTAGATGACTCTCCCGGTCCACTTCTTTTCTTGATAAGCCTAGACTCTGAGTTCATCTATGGCTATCACAGCCTCCTCTTTACTAAGAACCTCATCAAGGTAAATGAGAGCAAATTTTCTCAAGATCGTGGTTCCCATCCAACTCAATAGCATCAATGGCTCTTAAGATTTTGGCTAACCTGCCTGTTCGGGTGTAGGGGATGTTTTCACGTGTTCCCCCTTAAAGGTTGCTTCTCCGATTGTTCTTTGAGGTTAAGGATGGCTTCTATGGTCGATCGGTGACCTGAGCTAGGTGTTGATGACTTGTCCATTCTTGGACTGACAGTAGTGGATTTTGGAGAAAGGGAAGGGGTATTTATTTTGGTTTTCTTGGCCTTGGGAGCTTTCTTTTCAAGTTTTCTTTTCTTTGGCAAGGATTTAGAAGGAATGGATAAAGAGGATTGTACCTTGGATCTGGTAGCTCGCCTCGGTAGGGATAGCCGTAAGAGGTTGCTTCCTTTGTGCACGCTTTGGATAAGTTAATGGCCGCCCGAAGCTCTTGAGGGTCAATGGTATCATCACCAACATTAGCTTGACCTATCGTGTCAACCTCATGATCTGCAATGGCATCCCTTGCTTCATTATCCTTATCATGGCCGTCGCACAAGGTAGTTTCACTGTCGCCTACTGTTCATCCTTGCCTTTGCCCTTATTGCCATGAGATACCACAGTTTTTCAACAATCCAGTCTTCTTCACATTGGATTGTACACCCTCTTTATTCTTTTACTTGTAGCCAATGCTATCAAGTCCTTCCAGGTTCAATTTTCTTTCTTGTTTCGCTGCGGCTTCTCTTGTGTTTCAATAAAACTACCGATACTTACATCATCTCCAAATTTCCTCATCACAACTCCCTTCTTTTGTTTCAATGCAAAAGTTCTGCCATTGAAACACTTGGTCTCGATGCCTTCACAGCCTTCAACCATTTCTTGTGTAGAGGAGGATTGAGTTTAGGAATTAGAACATCAAGAATTCCACTCATGAATCAGTTGTTCATCTTTCCACCTTGCTTCTTGAACTTTAGAGTGGAGGTTGAGACCGCAAGCCGGAAGTTGTGAAGAAGAACAATGCACCGCCAGTGTCTTTGGTGAATAGGCTCAGCATTTGCTTCCATTCATTTGATCCCATTTGATCAAATGAAGATTGCTTGCCATCAATAGCTTTGTTGACCACATCCATAGGAGTTGATTTAAAAATGTCAGCTTTGTCCTTCACCATGGCCTTGTCCTGCACACTCTTAAAGTCATGAACTTTAACCCCAAAGAATTTCTCATACACATTCTTCAATCTATCTGACCCTCTATCCCATATGTTCTTCACAAAGACGCCTTTGTTTGGGATCTCATAGACTTCACTGACCATTTCTTGAGTAATGGTTATCTTCACATTGTCTATGGTGGCAGTTATTGAATTGTTATCTTTGTTCCTCTTTCCTACCAGGTAAATCTCTCTGCACAGTTCTTCATAAATTGGAGGTCTTGCTCCCATGAATTTAAGCAATTCATTGACCTCAAGAAGTTCTTGGATGAGAATCCCAACTTCAGACTCATAGAAGCTAGGTTTTATGAAGTAACTGTGAGCATCTGGGTAGTTTGCTTTTGATGCTGCCATTGATGGTTAAGGAATTAGGGTCAAGGAATACGATGAAGGATTAGTGAGGAAAAGAGATGAATTTTAAACAGAGGGTTAATGAAACAGGGGTTTTTGGTGATTACGAAAGGAGAGAGAGGCAAATAATGAGTGGAGAGTGGGTTTTAATGGGCATTGGGGGTTTCAAAGTTTAGTAACTGTTCACATGAACAGTGATTTTTGCCCTTCCCCACGTTGAGGCATTAACTTTCACAGAGCACAAGAAGAACATTCTCTTTTTCAAGAATTTTGCAGGTGAAGAGATGGCTAAGGAAGTGACAATTGTGAGCAATTAACACGATCAAATCACATAAAAGTTGCTTTAACCTAGCTGTTGAAAGAAAACTTTGACAGTTAAGTCTAGTTTGAATGATGATGGCTGTCTGAGATAGCTAGGTGAAACTTGCCTATAAAACAATGACAATTTCAGAGGAAATTTTTTCAGATTGTTTTACAAACACAAATGGGTAGATTTTCCTCAAAGTTTAATCCAAAAAATATGGCTCAAACAGCAAAAAAGTTGGTTTTTGGGAAGAATTGTGAGGATGATTTGAGGGGGGATGAAATGGAGATAGAGAGAGAGTCCTTCAATATAGTTGAAAGTTCAGAGGGAGTGAGAGACGTAAGTAAGAACAAGAGAGTGAGAGAAGATCAGGACTGCGGTGTCAAGGAGGTATGCCAAGGTCAGAGAGAAAATTGACAAGAGAGAGGGAGAGGGAATAAGGCTCTTTGGAAAGACTATCAAGGTTGATCGGGGTGAGTCCAAGAAGGGAAAAAGTAAGGTGGAGAGGGTTTATACATTGGGGGAATTGGTTAAGCAAGATAGGGCTCGACATGCCTATGGAAATGAGCTTAGCTGTCAAGAAAAAGGTTAAGCCTGAGAAGCTGTATACTCCTGTGAGTAGGGATTCACTCTCTCCAGGGGTTGGATTGTTGGAGGGGAGAGGAGATAACTTTGCTGGAGTGCATGTCTCTCCTTCTTCAACAATCTCATACCTATTCAACCAGGTTATTGGTTGTTTTAGCCCTGCCAGAGTAAGTAGAGAGAGAAGAGTCAAGAGCTAGCCAACCACTTATAGTTGCTGGGAATGGGTCTTATTCTGGAGAATTTAGCTTTGTGACACCAATGGAAGGATTGCTTCAACCATATGATGCAGTTGAAGAATGGTGGCCAAGGAGAGCAAGTCCTTCACTTCAATATTCTGTCACTTCAATTGATCCCTTCCTGGAGAGGCACCCAATATGGTTGCAAAGGTATCACCAGACCTTGCAATCTACACAGGAGGCAAGGTGTGAAGGAATGAGGCTTTGAGGAGGATCTGGAGAAACAGTGACATTTCCCAAGAATGTCTAACAGCTAAGGTGAGGATTTGAAGAGGAAGGCTGGTTCTGGAGATTGTTTGGTTTCAAGGAGGTTTTTGGTGAATGAATGAGGATGAAAGAGAGAGGGATTTCATGGTTTGTTTTCTGTTTTTGTTTATGTTTTTGTTTTTCATGACTTTTGTATGGATAGCTATCAGTGGATAGCTATCGAGAGATGTTTTGAGGGAATAGCCGTGCTGCTCCATTGTGACGATTGCCCCGAATTATGTAAGCCTCCTTTATTTATGAAGTACAACTCTTTATTTTGGCATATTTATCATTCCAAGCATGGCTCTTAACATCTCAAATCTCTTTTCATCCATTGCCTTAGTAAGAATATCGTAGACATTATCCTCGCACAAACTTTTGCAAGGTTGATATTCCCTTTTTCAACATGGTCTCCGATGAAGTGATGTCTTACTTCAATATGCTTTGTTTTTGAGTGTTGGACGGGTTTTCTCGTCATGGCAATAGTGCTTGAGTTGTCACGTAAGATGGGAATGTTGGATAATTCAATTCCAAAGTCTTGAAGTTGACTTTTAAGATAGAGAATTTGAGAACAACACAAGCCTGCAAAGAATATACTCGCCTCACTGTTGAGGTGGCTACCGAGGTTTGCTTTTTGCTTGACCATGAAATGATTCTTGAGCCAATAAACCGGCATCCACCACTTGTGGATTTTCTATCTAGATTACATCCAAGATAGTCGAGTCGGTGAATCCAATTAGAGAGAATGGGGATTCAAGTGGGATACCACAAGCCAAAATCGGGGTTCCTTTCGAGATATCTTAGAATTCTCTTGACACAGAGAGATGAGATTCCTTGGGATTTGCTTGAAATCTAGCACAAAGACAAAGACACTAAACATAATGTCAGGTCTTGAAGCTGTTACATAAAGAAGAGATCCAATGTAACTTCTGTAAAGTGTTGGATTTACACTTTGACCATCTAGATCAGCATGGAGTTTGGTTGTGGTTAACAAGGGTGTTTTGGCAGGGGAAGCAGTTTGCATATCAAACTTCTTGATCATATCCCTTGTGTATTTAGCTTGGTTAATGAAGATTCCTTCCTTCATTTGCTTGACTTGAAGACCCAAGAAGAAAGTAAGCTCACCAATCATACTCATTTCAAACTGGTCTTTCATAATATCTCCAAATTCAGTGCACAAGTCCTCATTTGATGAACCAAAAATGATGTCATCAACATAGACTTGGATGATCAACTGATCATCTCCATATTTCTTGATAAACAAAGTGTTATCAATATGGCCCTTGGTAAATCCTTTGCTAAGGAGATATCTAGATAGAGTATCATACCAAGCTCTTGGTGCTTGTTTAAGCCCATACAATGCTTTGTCCAATTTGTACACATGATCAGGAAATTTTGGGTGCTCAAAACCAGGGGGTTGAGATACAAACACCTTTTCATTTAAGACTCCATTCAGAAATGCACTCTTGACATCCATTTGGAATACTTTCATCTTCTTGAATGAAGCATAGGCAAGGAATAGCCTAATAGCTTCAAGTCTTGCAACAGGTGCAAAAGTCTCATCATAGTCAATACCTTCTTCTTGTCTGTATCCTTGAGCAACCAGTCTAGCTTTGTTTCTTACAACAACACCTTCTTCATTCATCTTATTTCTAAAAACCCATCTTGTTCCAATGATAGTTTGGTTTCTTGGTTTAGGAACAAGTTGCCACACTTTGTTCCTTTCAAACTGTTCTAATTCTTCTTCCATAGCTTCTATCCAGTCAGCATCTTGGAGTGCTTCATTTATTTTCTTTGGTTCCACTTGGGATATGAATGCACTCATGAGAAAAGGGATGTTGTCTGGAACTGGGGTTTTATCAATTTGAAGGCTGATGTAAAGGTCTTTATTTGGTGGAATGATGTGAGTAATGGTGGATTCATCATTGGTTTTGGGAGGAGAAAGAGGATTATTGGATGGAGATGGAAGATGGCTAGTGGATGGATTACATGATGAATTTGGATGGCCGTCGCCTAAGGGTTGGTCGTCGCCTAAGGAAGAAGTTTGGGAGATGTCGGTTAAGGGATGACTCTTCTTTTCGAGTATTCTCTTCCTCATCATTTGGATTGGTAGTGGGAGAGATTGCTGTTGACTTGGTTGGGTCTGGATTGGTTGATGATGGGAGTGGGATTGGTCATGGCCGTCCTGGCACAAGATAGCCGTCGATGAATTTCTTGGAACCATGTATGGAAGATTTGATGAATCTTGTTCATGATGGAGAACAGTTGAATCAAGAATGGGAGATGCTTCAGTGAGATTATCAAGGTTTCCCAAACCTTCATCAAAATCACACAATTCGCTTACACTTTGATCATTATTTTCATCAAAGTCAACATGAATTGATTCTTCCGTAACAAGTCTTCTTTTGTTGTAAACTCTATAAGCTTTGCTTGTGTTAGAGTATCCAAGAAAGATTCCTTCATCACATTTGGAGTCAAATTTGTCCAAATTGTTTTTGTCATTGTTGTGAATGAAGCATCTACTTCCAAAACTCGTGAAAGTAGGAAATGGTAGGAACTTTGTCATTCCATAGTTCATATGGAGTCTTCTTATGGAATTTGTTGATTAGAGTTTTATTTTGAACATACACAAAGAAGTAGTGACAGCCTTCACCCCAAAAATATTTTGGGAGATTGTGTTCGACAAAGATTGTTCTTGCCGCCTCACGCATTGTTCTGTTTCTTCCTTTTAGCAACACCATTTTGTTGGGGTGTTCTTGGGGCTGAAAAATTGTGATCAATACCTTTTGAATCACAATACTCTTCTACTCCCGTGTTCTCAAATTCTTTACCATGATCGATTCGATCTTGACAATGGATGTCCCTTTTTGATTTTGGATTTTGTTGAAACTTGGCTTTGTCGGACGGCTAAGGGTGTCACTTTTGGATTCAAGAAGAATGATCCAAGTGAATCTCGGTGTAGTCATCAACCACAACAAGGGAGTATCTCTTTCCTCCTAAAGATCTAGTCCTTATGGGTCCAAAGAGATCCATATGAAGTAGTTCAATAGGTCTTGATGTGTCCAATCTGGTCTTGGGCTTGAATGAAGATCTCTTTTGCTTCCCACATTGGCATGCTTTGCATAGTTTGTCCTTCTTGAATGGGATCCTTGGAAGACCTCTCGACTAGATTTGAATTTGCAAGCTTGGAGATGGTTTTATGGTTGAGGTGAGCCAATCTTTTGCCAAAGCCATGACATATCGATTGACTAAATGACGTAAGGCGGTGAGCATTTGAGGACTCCACAATCTCTAAGTTTAAGCAATAGAGATTTCCTTTTCTTGAACCAAATGTAATGACTTTATTGCTTTTATCTTTAACGGTGCATTTATCCTTAGTGCAAACAACATGATATCCCTTATCACAGCATTTGACTAATGCTAATCAAATTGTGTTTCGAGACCCTCTACATAAGACACATTTGTAAAAATGATATCTTTTGTAATAAGATTTCCCGATCCTTTGACCTTAGCTTGGGAATTGTCACCAAAGGTTACATTTGGACCATTTTTAGGAGAATATTGTTGCAACCAGCCTTTATTGAAGGTCATATGTCTACTACAACCACTATCTAAATACCAAAGTCCTTTCCTAGGTGCCGCAAAACAGAAAGTAAATTTTATGGTACCCTTTTTATTCTTTTCGGGGTCCAAAGGATTAGTTTTCTTTGGAACCCTAGCTTTGTTCATTGGTCCCTTGTTGAAGAAGCCGGTTTAGGGTATGGTAATATGACATGATTTGCATCATGTAAGGTGTAAGGACAAAGTGGATTGGGATGGATTGAAGAAGTGGTTTGGATTGTTGTATTGGGGTTGAAACCGAAAGCTATTTGAAGAGGATGATCTGGGAGAGTCATTTTGACTTGCATGACTTCTTCCATTTGAGAATTGCCATTGAGGTTTTTGTTGTTTGGTGTACCTATGTTTGTTATAGAATCTTTGTTGCCTTGGGGTTCTATGTGGTTTGGAAGGTCTTGGCTGTCTGTCAGGGCTTGGCTGTCTAGCATCTTTTTGCAACTCAATTTCTTTCTGTATATTGGCCCCTTTTTGAACCCAAATATACTTGCTTCCTTGGATTTTACTTGGTCCTTTGTTTGAGTGACTAGGACCAGGTAAGATTTCCTTAGATTTTCCCTTGGTTTGAACAGGATAAGTTTGAGTTTGGTAGCTGCCAGAGCTTAGGTTTTCTAGAACCATTTTTTCAATGGCCCTTTCACCAGTGGGAGGAGTGTACACCTTTTGTGTAGGATCATCAGCACCAATCCCTGTTTTGTCACTGGGACGCCTTTGGTTTTGGGTGTAGGTGAAAAGGGATAATGCTTTGCTTGACATATTCCATGAGTCTATTCTCTTTTTAAGAGCATCATTTTCTTTTTCAAGATTACTGAGTCTTTGACAGTTTTCATGATTACTTGATGTCTCAGCATTCAGATCCATGTTTTGTTTTTCAAGCATGATGCATTGATCTCTTACCCCTTGACATGCTTTCTCAAGCTCAGAATTGGTTTTTGTGAGGGTGTCAATGGTTGAGGATTGGGAAAGGTTCTCATTGACCAGTGAAGCAAAGCTAGTTTTTTGTTTTTTGGTTTGAATTAAAAGAGTACAAACTAATTGTTTGAAACCATCAATATTTAAGGAGTTAAAATCATGTACCTCTTTTAGTTCATTTGCAGCAGCAAGTGCTTCCATTTCTTCCTCATTGTCTGATTCTTCCTCATCTTCAGCTATAAGGCATATCATGGCTTCTTCTCCTTCATTGTCAGAATCATCACTTGACACATACTCTTCATCACTGAATTTTGATGAGTCAGCTATCATAACTTGCTCCTTGTTTTTGTCATGTTTATTTTTGGAGCAATTGAAGCGGTTGCACTTGAACCGTGAATGATCTCTTTTGAGTAGGTCATCTTCTTAGCCGTCCGATTGTCCCTAGGTTTCCATGGTTCAGACAATCGGATGAGTAATGTCCTTGCTTTCCACAGTTGAAACAATCAATTGTTTTCTTGTAGCCGTCTTGTTGAGAGTTAGATGTGGAAGGATTGTATTTTTGTCAAAAGATTTCTTTTGAAATTTCATGGCATTTCGATGGCCGTGGATATGAGACTTGGAATGTCTTCTTGAGAGATCCGTTTGCCGACGGTGTTTGAGCCGATGTTTATCTTTTGAAGAGCATTGTTGACAATGGTCTCAATGTCTTGATGAGTGATTTGTTTGTGGACAGCTTTCTTGAGCACTTAAGGCTAAAGTTTGTGAAATGGTAGGAACTGGTTGAATTTTTATCATACCTTCCAGTCATAAGCTTCAAGCTTTCCAAAATATTGTTCAACCGTCATTGTGCTCCATTCGCATCCTTCTCTAATAGGTAAAGCTACCTTTTCATATTCTTGTGGGAGATTAGAATATATCTTGAGGCGAGATCTTGTTGTTCAAAGGTTTTTCCATGGTCGCAATAAATCTAACAAGGTTTTCAAACCTTGGTTGAGCAAAGACTCACCTTTTCTCCAGGATAGAACTTGAAGTTGTCTAATTGCCTAAGCAAGTTTGTACAAGTTTTGTGTCCCGACATTTCCGGTGTGCTTAGTGAACTTTGTTTGAATGAGAGCCCATGCTGATCTGGCATTTGGTTCCTTAGCAATTTCTTGTGCTAGTGAGTCATTTACACTCTTTTGAAAAATGTTTTTGACCTTTAAGTTTGCACTGATCAATTGTTTCTCGATCTGCACCATGTTTCTGGGGATTTGGTCTTACTAGGTCCTCCATCAATACAGATTTGAGTTGGGTAGGACACTTCATTCTCTAGAACATACCAGTTCCATATACTATTTGCATCAAGGTATGTTTTTATTTTTGAAGCATAGATCTCAAAAGATCCACAGTCATCAATGTGTGGGATGTCTTTATCATTATTTCTCCTTGGTTGAGGCATGGTGGTTTGAAGAGGATTCTTCACAAGTTGTTAGACTTTTGAATGTGAAGACCAGCTCTGATACCAATTGAAAGGCCCTTTGTTGATATACAGATGATCAGACAGCTATGGTTTGGCTTAGCTGTCAGATGATTGTTGAATTGTGCAGCGGAATAAGAGAAGCTTGAAATAATGATAGGACAAAGAACACAAAGAAATAATGCAAGTGTGTGAGTGTGATTGCAGAAATGTAATAACACAGAGAATTTAAAGTGGTTCAGAGTTCACTCCTCCTACATCCACCCCCACTGTCAATCTTGACAAGTGAGATCAATTTTATTATAATCTTTAATCAACAAAAATTACAAATGATTGATTTAGGCAAGTTTCTTGAACTTCCTCTTCCTAATTAGTACAGTCAACTAGGGATACACTTAAAGTACAGTCTTAAGTGTTTTTACAACTTGAAGTACAGTCAAGATTTTATAAAACAAATAATACACTCAAAGTACAGTCTTAAGTGTTTACAAACTAATTCTATACCTAAAGTACAGTCTTAGGATTTTGGAATTTGTGAATTAACACACTAGGGTTGTTTGTTGTTGAAGTAGAGGTTTTGGGGTAAGGGTTTTGGTTTGGAACAGGGTTTAAAGGGTAGGGATTGGTGAGTGTGTGTGTGGATTACAGGAGGTGTGTGTGGGTGTAAGGGAAAGGTTTTGGACTGTGAAAAAGAGTATTTTTCAAGAGTAGTTGTGTAGAGGATGAACTCCTCTATTTATACCCTTCAATGTAGCCGTTGGAATATGACTGTTGCAGCTACATTAATGAGCCTTGACTGGTCTTTGCCCCACTTGTCCACTTGCAGGTCTTCATGAGCTGGCTTGAGCTGTGGCTTGAACTGAGAGCTTCCAGAAGGTCTTCAGTGGTCTTCATTGGTCTTCAATGGTGAACTTGATGGCTGTGAAGATCCAGGTTCCACTTTGGTTGAGATTGTGGTAGCGAGATTGAGACAAAGTGATGGCTATCGAGGAATGAAGTCATAGGCCATTGTCGAGATCATACTAAGGCTTAGCTATCAGAGATGTTCTCTAATAAGGACTGAGATGCACTTGATGATCTTGATAGCTAAGAGAGGAAATATGATTCATGTTTTTTATTGAATGTAACCAATGTATAAGATAGAATCATAACTGTCATACTCATAGCTGTCAGATAAACTGAAAGATGAATATAACAGATTTCCTCTTTTGATATAAACCCTGTTCTATATATATATTCCTTTATCAAAACCAACTAACTAGGACATTGATCAGAGTTAGGTCCTAACAAATAGTTATACTTTTAGCTTATGAAAATATGTCCATTGAAAAGATCTTGAAAAATTATCCAAAATGGACTCAAGAAGCGCTCAATTCCGAGTCCGGGTGAATTTAATATGAATTTCACAAGTAAGCGCAATTTTTAGAGTCATGGACATCAAGTGTTCCAAGCTACTTTATCCCCATTTTTAACCATTTTCTCCATATCCAAATTGGTATATATAAACATCCATTAGTAGCATCAACATCCATGAACCAAGCTATTGAAATCCCCCAATTTCGTCACTATACTTAACATAACATAACCCGAATCCACATACTAAATATTTTTATCTGCTCAATTAAAATCTAATTCCTTCTATTCCCAAGCAATTAATTTGACTAAATTGAACATGCAAGAATTTATTATGAATACTCATAACTCCCAAGCAAATAATTTGACTAAATTGATCATGCAAGAATTTATTATAAATACCCATAATTCATTTTCCTCATTCCAAAATCAAATTTCCATTTATTTCAAAACCTAATAAAAATTGCTCCAAAACAACATGTCATTATATTTTTCATACTTCTAACTTCAAGTAATAACATGAGCATATATAGAAGGGAATCATAATAACTTACATCATTAAAAGTATACCAAATCCTTTTTCTACTTCTTTCTATTCAAATGAAATACACTCATAACATCTTCCAAATCAAAGTAAGATGGATATAAGCACAAACACTAACTCCATTAAGGTCATTAACATCTTACACTCATTATACTCTCATTCCTTCAACTTAGACCACCACCTCATCACTAAAAATCAATTCAACCTTAAATAATCCATTTTACTCAAATAATATTATTTAAAATTTTCAAAATCCTTTTCTTTCAACAAAGTATTCATTAACACATAAAATGGCAATTATTAGAAGGAAGTCATAATAACTTACTTTAGAAATATGAGATGAAACCACGATTTTTCTAGCTTGATGTGCTCCCCTCATTGCCCCGAATACGAAAGTACAACCGGATTAAAAAATGGAGAAGGATTGGATTTATTGTGATTTTTAGAAAGAAATGAATGGAGAGGAGGTTTCCATGGAAATTCTTGAAGGAAGAAATGAAGAAGATGATGAGGGAAGGAGGAGAATGAGGAAGTCAAAGGAGGTGAGGTGGGTGATAGTAGAGGCATGGCCTCCCATCACCACACTTAAATGAAATCTTTCAAAAATGATCAATTATGTCCTCCTAGGCTTAAGGTAATAATATTAACCCCTCTACTCCAAATCTTTACCCAACACACCTTGACTACATTTTATATTTTATTTATTTTCACTTATTATACTTCATCCAACATACTTTATCCTATTTCCAATTAAATCATAAAGCTTTAAAATTATTTCACAACCAATTAAAGACATAAAATAAGCACATAAAGTCAACCAATAATATAAAATGCATATAATAGGATGCTAAAATAGTGCCTAGGTTTAGGGTCGTTACACTCACTCCCCCTTAAAGAAAATTCGTCCCGAATTTTAAAAAGACTTACCTTAAGAATCGAATAGCAAAGGTTACCTCTCACGCATTTCAAATTACACTTCCAAATAGTCCTTAATGGCATGATTCTTCTATACATTTTCACAACCCGAATACTCTAGGGTTTTAATTTCCCCGAACTGCGATTCTAATAACTCTCAACGATTCTCCCGCATAAGTCCAATCTGTCTAATTATCATTAGTGGAAGAACTCCATACAAACGAGGGATCATGCAAATGATTTTTCTATACCAAGCTTCATACAGTATCAATTCAATGCTAAACTAAAAACTACTATTATACGCAAACTCGCTAAGATTAATTAAACTTTTCAAGTTGAAAGGAAATCCACCAAAATAACTTTTTCGGATGTTATAAAATAACGCAATTAAATTCTTTTAATGGTTGCAACCATCACTTTGGCCTATTGATCACTTCCTTTTGAGTAACTAAATTCCTCAAACTCTTAGGATCGGCAACAATCTCAAATGGAGCTTCAAAAAGATAAGGTTCCTACTTAAATAACGCAACACAATTGCAGCCACTCTCGAGTAGAGGATAAGAAAATTCCACTTTATCTAAGCCAACTTCCTCGAAGCATACGCTATTACTTTCCCATTTCTCATAATATCACAACCTAATCCTCCTTTAATACGCACTTAAAATTCACAAAGTCCTCACATCCACTAGGTAAGGTGAAGATCGGATCTATAGTCAATCTATTCTCCATCTCTTATACATATGGTTTACCCTTATTACATTCTACACCATTGATATATCCTTCCGAGTTAACTAAATCGACGATTTTACAATTCTCAAGAATCCCTTGATAATTCTTAGGTAGCTCTTGCCAATCCAAAGACTACGGACTCAATCCTCGTAAGAACCATGGTAACATCCGAGCTTAAGACTATAGAACCCAAAATTTGAAATCTTCTCGAGTCAACTCACATTTGCTAAACTTCTCAAACGATGAATTCCCACTAAAGACAAATAACACAACTCACAAATGATCTTCGTGATCCTCCCGTAACTTTAAATAAACAAAGAGGCCATCAATCATAATTACCATAAAGCCATCAAGATAAGGATTAAAAATTCTGCTTATCATACTCAGAATCAACACATGAGATACTTCGATGGAAACACAATTACCATCTACTCACAACTAGCACATAAAATTTTTGGAAAGACTTCTTATGCAAGTCTAACACATACCAAATACCCTTTACACTTTTTAACCAAATTTTCTGGCTTTAACGCATATATAACAAAATTGCCACCTAAGGTTTATCTGTATCAAATACCTATATAAGCAAATTAGGCATAGAAAAGGAGACTCACTTCTTATGATAGTCTGCCAATACACAACAACTACTTAATCATTCAGGTCAAGTATATCTCATAATCACAAATCGGAAATCATGCCAAATCAACTGGCAATACATGCCCAGCTACAACCACATCACCATCGTGGTAAGCCAAAGAAGATTCGAGGTACTCTCTCATAAGAGTAGAAACCTCTATCACATAAAACAATCTCAAGCAATGTATGTCACATCGAAGCACAATGCTATGCCACACATAAATGATATGAAACAGGATTTATAAAAATATGACCCCTAACTCCTGAGACAGGTAATATACCTCTAGTGACCTTTGAGGAATCTATCTCTCCTAGATCCGAAACACATACTCGACCTTAGACCTTCACTTTACAACACCATTTTACCCTAGACAATATTGCTAGTACTAAATCTTTCTTCAAATCCTTTCATGATCATTCTAACTTAACTAAAATGGATACAGATTTCCCAATAACTTTGAATATCAACCTTACCACATTCATTCCAAAACCACCCTTTCCTGTTTATTTCCAAAGCCCTATTAATTGACTAACCATTACAACCACCATGTATATCACCTAATACATCATATACTATATATGACCACAATTCAACAACAACTATACCACTTAGTCAACTTTAATTATAAAGTTCTCAAATGATACCACATACTTTCACCAAGCCATATAACCCTATTACTCTATCTTTCCACATTAACCATATCTTATTATCACTATTCGCCATATTCAATCACCCACTACCCAAGTTATTTTCATTATTTTTACACATCACAAGCCACACAACAATACTCTCTCCACCATATATCAACCTTTATAATACCCTTTTCAATTACCAACCCATATTTTATCAAACCATCACTCTACTCATTTCCAAACCCCTTTTTCATTATTTCAAAAGCCAAGCAAATTGTCAAACTTATCAATAATTATTTATACGGTAATAATAGCATCATATAACATATATAACAACAACTTTACAACTTAGCCAACTTCATTAAAAGGAACCCTAAACAATACCACATACTTAAATCATTTTTCTTAACATCAATACTATACCAAAACTTCACTATACCACATCTCAACTAATTTAACAAATTTCAACCCAAGTAAAATGTATCAACCCACCTGCAACATTTCCCATATTCAACCCAAGACCATTTTAATTCATTACTAAAATATCATGACTGTGAGGCTACAATTTAAACATCCTTCATTTTCTAGAACCTTTCGATGGTCATCATTGTTTCCAGCCATTAGAACAAACTCCTGCACTAAACACTCGGCGTCAATTACCACACACTCCCCCTTAGTTTAGACATCTATCCTTGACCTCTAAACTAAGCTCTGATACCAACTGTGAGCACCCCAACCCGGATCCTAACGCGTATCCCGAGCTTGAGAGGCCCAAACTAAGAAAACTCACCTTGAAATTTTAAAACTTTTATTTCATCTCAAAAGAAAACTGATTCTCAACTTCCAAATTAAAACCAACTGATAATGTCTCCACTTTGGAGGAAATTTCAACAACAACTTCAATAAACTATGATCTGATAAATTACATCGAAAACCCCCAAATAACATTGTTTTACAAAGAGTTTTCTATACAACTTTATAAAAGAGTATTACTTAATAAAGACTCCAGACAACCTACTTATTTTCATAACCTGACAAGTCCCAAAAGCCAAAGTCCACACTCTTATCCCCGGCCTCACCGGTTCAGGTCACCTGTCTCAGCACAATCTAAAACAGTAAAAGGGGAAGGGGTGAGAATAAATCTCAATAAGCTATTATGAATGCAGCAAGATGCCAAACAAGATGCAACACATCAAAAGACATATCCACATAATGTAGAGGCTCCTGCCGCCAACCGTCCCATACCGGTTGGAAACAACGACTAGCTCATCATGAATATATCACAACACATAAGTACGATAAAGTAACACTTAGAAGGATACTGAGCCAAGGTTTTCTCTCCAAAAGGATATACACATCCGAGCAAAGCAAAGAATAGCTGATGAAGCGGTTCCGGAACCATAAACAATAACAGTACCATAGGGATTCTGACACACAGTCATATCCCCAGTGAAACTAGACCATCTACCTCAAAAGGAGACGCTAGCCCACTAATCCCACACAAGGGGGACAAACCGGTTACCAATGTATGAATTATAATGAACTTGGCTCGGTGCCATTATAATTCCATAACATTGCCCAACAAACAAATACCAGCTGGATTTTCATAACTAAGCACAGTAATAACATACTTGCTTAACCAAACATTGTATGATCCAAAGTAGGGATACATACCACAGTAGCATATCATGAAGATAGCAATACTATAACAAGTATTCAACATATTAGCACAACGGCTATAAATCTTTGTTTCAACAAGTACAATTTAGGAATTCCAAAGTAGGGAATCCTACAACAATAGAATATCATAAAGATAGAAATACTATAACAAGTATTCAACATATTAGCACAACGGCTATAAATCCTCGAACCAATCCCAAAATAATTTAGGAATTCCAAAGTAGGGAATCCTAGCATTTATATCGAAATATACCAATGAGTCCAAAATGTGCAACACATAAGGTCTACACATTTACTATAACAATCCATGTTATAATATCATCCATAATAAGAAGTATCACAACTTAGAGTTCAAGGATATCAAGTATTTCCACATACTACAATAAGCACACCACAATAGTAAAATAGAATATCTGGAAATGATCATTACAGATTTAGTTTATAAAACCAATTCCATTTGAAATATCACCTAAAAATACTCAATTTGGACTCTTGAACCATCCAATTTCGAGTTCGTATGAATTACTTATTCATTTTATAAGTTTAACCGGTTTTGAAAATGGTTTACTAAACCCTGCTGCCAAAAGAGACATTCTGGGAACAATAGTTATACTTTTAGCTTATGAAAATATGTCCATTGAAAAGATCTTGAAAAATTATCCAAAATGGACTCAAGAAGCGCTCAATTCCGAGTCCGGGTGAATTTAATATGAATTTCACAAGTAAGCGCAATTTTAAGAGTCATGGACATCAAGTGTTCCAAGCTACTTTATCCCCATTTTTAACCATCTTCTCCATATCCAAATTGGTATATATAAACATCCATTAGTAGCATCAACATCCATGAACCAAGCTATTGAAATCCCCCAATTTCGTCACTATACTTAACATAACATAACCCGAACCCACATACTAAATATTTTTATCTACTCAATTAAAATCTAATTCCTTCTATTCCCAAGCAATTAATTTGACTAAATTGAACATGAAAGAATTTATTATGAATACTCATAACTCCCAAGCAAATAATTTGACTAAATTGATCATGCAAGAATTTATTATAAATACCCATAATTCATTTTCCTCATTCCAAAATCAAATTTCCATTTATTTCAAAACCTAATAAAAATTGCTCCAAAACAACATATCATTATATTTTTCATACTTCTAACTTCAAGTAATAACACGAGCATATATAGAAGGGAATCATAATAACTTACATCATTAAAAGTATACCAAATCCTTTTTCTACTTCTTTCTATTCAAATGAAATACACTCATAACATCTCCCAAATCAAAGTAAGATGGATATAAGCACAAACACTAACTCCATTAAGGTCATTAACATCTTACACTCATTATACTCTCATTCCTTCAACTTAGACCACCACCTCATCACTAAAAATCAATTCAACCTTAAATAATCCATTTTACTCAAATAATATTATTTAAAATTTCCAAAATTCTTTTCTTTCAACAAAGTATTCATTAACACATAAAATGGCAATTATTAGAAGGAATTCATAATAACTTACTTTAGAAATATGAGATGAAACCACGATTTTTCTAGCTTGATGTGCTCCCCTCGTTGCCCCGAATAAGAAAGTACAACCGGATTAAAAAATGGAGAAGGATTGGATTTATTGTGATTTTTAGAAAGAAATGAATGGAGAGGAGGTTTCCATGGAAAATCTTGAAGGAAGAAATGAAGAAGATGATGAGGGAAGGAGGAGAATGAGGAAGTCAAAGGAGGTGAGGTGGGGGATAGTAGAGGCATGGCCTCCCATCACCACACTTAAATGAAATCTTTCAAAAATGATCAATTAAGTCCTCCTATGCTTAAGGTAATAATATTAACCCCTCTACTCCAAATCTTTACCCAACACACCTTGACTACATTTTATATTTTATTTATTTTCACTTATTATACTTCATCCAACATACTTTATCCTATTTCCAATTAAATCATAAAGCTTTAAAATTATTTCACAACCAATTAAAGACATAAAATAAGCACATAAAGTCAACCAATAATATAAAATGCATATAATAGGATGCTAAAATAGTGCCTAGGTTTAGGGTCGTTACAGTGTCCTAAGTCAGAAATTCTTCCCCGCTTCTGCTGCAGTTTAGGACGTCTGGCTTGAGGATACAACACTTTGGAACAAGTTCCTACAGAAGAACTTGTTCCCTGGCGAATATACTAAATGCTTTCAGAAAGATAGAAGGGAAAGAGAAGATGAAAACTTATGTGTATGTGGAACACAATCTGTTTTGTGTTTATATAGGACTAAGTTGAAAAGACATGTCTTTTCAAATTTAAATTCAGACACAGATCTTTCAACAGGTATGACAGTTAAAACTGTCATTTCAAAAATCAAATTTGGCATTATCCAAAACTAAAATAATAATTTAAAATAATATTAAAAAATATTTTAATATTTATTTACAAAAATTAAATTAGTTCAGCACATCATTTGACTGCCAAGATTCGAGCTTTATGTTTATAAAAAACTGTGTCATGGGGCTTTGCCCATGACTTTTGTCCGTCTCGAAAAGACCTTCGATTTGATATGATGTGCGTTCCGTGGTTCATCCGAAATCAAAAGTTATGCTCATTTTAGCGCACACACATAAATTTCACTAAAAGCTCTATTTTTCAATAAACACCTTTAACTTTCATCTTTTACCACATAAGTCCACATAAGTTCCAACAATACCCCACATTTTCTATTCAAACTCTAACAATACCCCATATTTGAATAGTAAATAAGATAATAAAAGGAACTTATTTTTCTATCTCTAAGAAAACTAAATATGATATGCATCAGAAAAGGTGTCTTATGGACTTGAACCTTTCGTAGTGAGTATTTATCGGACTTACTTTGTGGATAGTGACTATTAGTCTTGAACTAGCCACATTTTTGTAGTAACTCGAGACAATAAATATCACACATATCGTATTTATACATTTTTCTATTCTTACGGTTGTGTTCATCTCGGTCTTGAACTAATCCTTACTTCATGAGAATTTTAGAGAACGTAGCCATTTCAGTTCTCAAAGATGCGACCCCATATCAATCTCGTATAGGTAATGCTAACCAAGAATAATCCGTAATATTCCACCTCAAAGCTACTAGCATTATTAAGAATAATTTTCAACCCTTAAACATCAACGGATAACACACTTTATTTCATCATAGGAATGAGCATATGTGTGTTATATGCTCCTTGAGTCTTCCTCAATTAGTTTGCCTATTGAACCTAGACCATGGGATCTCCAATGTTGCTAGGTTAGGTTGCCACCAAGTAATGACTCATTGTATTGGCTTTAAGCCCATTCCCCTCGATGTAAATACTACTTGCTCTCTGTTAAGGCCTTTTGTCAAAGGATCTGCTATATTTTCCTTTGACTTTACATAATCAATGGAAATTATTCCATTCTTCAGCAAGTCTCGTATTGTTTTGTGACGACGCCTTATATGCCTTGATTTGCCATTGTATATTTGGTTCTTTGCTCTCGTAAGAGCAGCCATACTATCACAATGTATGCAAATGGATGTAACAGGCTTAGTCCACAATGGAATACCCTCTAGGAAATTTTTGAGCCATTTCGCTTCTTCAGCGGCTTTATCTAAGGCTACAAATTCTGCTTCCAAAGTCGATCGTGTATTCATAGTTTGCTTAGATGATTTCCAAGATATTGCTGCACCTCCAAGTGTAAACACATAACCACTTGTAGATTTACTTTCTGAATTATTGGAAATCCAATTTGCATCACAATACCCTTCCAAAACAGGAGGATACTTTGTATAATGCAATCCATAGGTCATTGTATGTTTCAGATATCGCAGCACTCTTACTAGTGCAAACCAATGATCTTGTCCAGGATTACGCGAGTATCGGCTAAGCCTACTCACAGTATATGCTAAAACTCCCAAGAACTTGAGAATATTTTAACTGAGACACACTTTCTTCTTGATTCTTCTTAAGTTGACTAGAAGGATCAAATGGAGTAACAACCGGTCTATCATCATAATGTCCAAATTTTCTTAGGACTTTCTCAATATAATGAGATTGAGTAAGTATGTATCCATCTGAATTACTTTGAATTCTAATGCCAAGAATTACATCTGCTACTCCCATATCTTTCATATCAAATGAAGAATGTAACATCTTCTTGGTTTGATTAATCACATCCTTACTTTTTCCCATTATCAGCATATCATCCACATATAAACATATAATGACATATCCATGCTTATATTGTTTAATATAAACACATTTATCACATTCATTTATATGGAAACCATTTGATAAAAGTGTATTATCAAATTTTTCGTGCCATTATTTTGGAGCTTGTTAAGGCCGTAAAGTGATTTAATCAATTTACACACCTTATTTTCTTGACCTTTAACTACATAACCTTCAGGTTGGTGCATATAAATTTCTTCATCTTATTCACCATTTAAGAATGCAGTTTTCACTTCCATTTGGTGTTTCCAAATTGTGAACAACTGCTATAGCAATTAACGTTCTTATGAACGTAATTCTAGTAACCGGTGAATACGTATCAAAGAAATCAACTCCTTCCTTTTGTCGATACCCTTTTGCTACTATTCGAGCCTTATATTTTTCAATGGTACCATCAGGTCTTAACTTTTTCTTAAAAATCCATTTATGGCCTATTGGTTTATGTCCAGGAGGTAAATCAACCAATTTCCATGTATTATTTTGTAAAATGGATTCTATTTCACTTTGAACAGCCTCTTTCCAATAAGGTGCTTCAGATGATTCCATAGCAGCCTTATATGTTTGAGGTTCATCTTCTATAGAAAAAGTCATATAATCAATTCCAAAATCTTTGGCTATTCTTCCACGTTTACTCCGTCTCGGTTCAATATTTTCTTCTTGAACCGTAGAAGAATCGTTTCCATTCACTTCACTTTGAGATAATGTATCGTTATACATTCTTTTCCTTGTATAATTTTCTTTATCTATATAAGGAAAAATATTCTCAAAGAATTCTGCCTCTGCAGATTCTATGATTGAGTTTTTGTGCATATTTTCCACCTTAGACTCATAAACCAGAAACTTAGATGCTGCACTATTCTCAGCAGGGCCAAGATATATGCAGTCTATAGTTTTTGGTCCAAGTTTAGTCCTTTTTGGTAAAGGAATCTGAACTTTGGCTAGACAACCCCACACTTTCATCCTTTTAAAAGTAGACATTTTTCCTTTAAACAATTCATAAGGAGAATGTTTACTTTTCTTATGAGAAATCCTATTCAGTATCATATTTGCTGTGATACAGGCATCTCCCCATAAGCTATGTGGTGCCCCTGAAGTGATTAACATTGCATTTATCATATTTTTCAATGTTCTATTCTTTCTTTCAGCAACTCCATTTTGTTGTGGAGTATATGGGGCTGTTGTCTCATGCACAATTCCATGAGTTGTACAAAATTCCGCAAGGTCATTGGATTCATATTCTCCTCCTCTATCCGACCTTAGAATTTTAATTCTCTTTTCACGTTGATTCTCAACTTCAGCTTTATATTTCTTAAACATATTTAAAGCCTCATCTTTATTATATATTAAATATACATAACAGAATTTTGTGCAGTCATCAATAAATGATATGTAATAGTTCTTTCCTTCACGTGTAGGTGTTGCTTTGTAATCACATAAATCACTATGAATTAATCTAAGTAAACTATTGGATTTTTCAACAGATTTATGAGGATGACTTGCAAACTTAGATTCTACACAAATCTCACACTTTGATAATTTGTTCATTGAACATTTAGGTAACATGCCTAAATTTATCATTCTTTTCAAAGAACGGAAATTAACATGTCCTAATCTGGAATGCCATAAAGTAGAGGATTCAACCATGTATATAGAATCTGCTTTATTATTGATAATAGATCCACCGTCATTCGCGGTTACAATACTTAGCTTGAAGAGCCCTTCATAAAGGTAACCCTTCCCAACATACATCCCACCCTTGGTGAGAACAAACTTGTCAGATTCAAAAACAAGTTTGAATCCCTTATTACTAAGTACAGACTGTAAACCAAGTTCTTACAAATACTAGGTACATGCAACACATTACTAAGTACAAGTTCCTTCCCGGAAGTGAGTTTCAGATTCACCTTCCCCTTTCCCTCCACTTTTGCAGTAGCAGCATTCCCCATGAACAATGATTCACCATCTTTGATTGGCTGGTAGGAAGAGAACATCTTCTTTGAAGAGCAGATATGCTGGGTAGCCCCCGTATCCACCCACCAATCAACAGCATTTGCCACCAGATTGGCTTCAATCACCCCAATAAAGGTGTTCTCAGAATCAGCAAGGTTGGCCTGATTTGAATTTCCAGATCCAGATCCGCCTCCTCCTCCACCATGAGTTTTCCTGTGGCGGCAATCCTTTGCTTTGTGCCCTGGTTTCCCACACACCCAGCAACTTCCAGTAGGCTTTTTGAAGCCATTGAATTTCTGTGGGGCGAGAGGGTTCTTCCCAGCACCTTTGCCTTTGCCTTTATATTTATGGAACTTGGAGTTTGAACCACCAACCATGTTTGCAACAGGCTCCAAAGACACAGCATCAGCCTTTTCATTCTTTCGGTTGTCCTCTTCGATTCGAAGTTTCAGAACCAATTGCTCAAAATCCATGTTCTCAGTTAGATGTCTTAAATAAATTTTAAAATCTTTCCATGATGGTGGTAATTTTTCAATCACAGCACCAACAAGGAAATTGGGGTTAAGACCCATACCTTCAACATCTAACTCGTGAACAATCACTTGCAGTTCTTCAACTTGCTTGACAACAGGCTTTGCATCGCTCATCTTGAAGTTAAGAAATTTGCCTACAACAAACTTTTTGGAACAAGCAACTTCAGTTTTGTACTTCTTGTCTAATGACTCCCACAATTCCCTTGCTGTTGCAATTTTGGAATAAATATTATAAAGGGAATCATCGAGAGCATTGAGAATATAATTTTTACAATTATATTCATTGCTGTTCCAGGCCTCAATTTCTTTCTGCCTTTCGGCCTTCTGAGCATTTGATGGAGCACTACTCCCTTCTCCTTCTGGCAATGCCTGGGGAGCCTCTGTGGTCAATACATTCGCCACATGCAACGTTGTCAGATAGAACAACATCTTCTGTTGCCAACGTTTAAAGTCTGAACCCTTAAATTTTTCGGGTTTCTCCGCATGACTTTTCACAACAGATTGGTCCATCTCTGAAAAACAGAGAATTTCTGACTTAGATTGTTATAACCAATCTACTATTCTATAATTACAAATATCA
The DNA here is from genome assembly GCA_022495995.1 of Adenophora triphylla var. japonica. Taxonomy (NCBI): domain Eukaryota; kingdom Viridiplantae; phylum Streptophyta; class Magnoliopsida; order Asterales; family Campanulaceae; genus Adenophora; species Adenophora triphylla. Next base: position 29,709 of record JAFEMH010003156.1, read on the forward strand.
ATAAAAGTAATTACAATAATATTTAAATCAAAATCAGATTACAAAACAAATAAAAACCTGAAAACGCTACAAATTCTTCAAAGTGAGGCCTGCTTGACAGTGTCCTAAGTCAGAAATTCGTCCCCGCTTCTCGCCGCAGCTAGGACGCCTCGGCTTGAGGATACAACACTTTGGAACAAGTTCCTACAGAAGAACTTGTTCCCTGGCGAATATACTAAATGCTTTCAGAAAGATAGAAGGGAAAGAGAAGATGAAAATTTATGTGTATGTGGAACACAATCTGTTTTGTGTTTATATAGGACTAAGTTGAAAAGACATGTCTTTTCAAATTCAAATTCGCATACGAGATCTTTCAACGTGTATGACGCTTAAAACTGTCATTTCAAAAATCAAATTTGGTATTATCCAAAACTAAAATAATAATTTAAAATAATATTAAAAAATATTTTAATATTAATTTACAAAAATTAAATTAGTTCAGCACATCATTTGACTGCCAAGATTCGAGCTTTATGTTTATAAAAACTTGTGTCATGGGGCTTTGCCCATGACTTTTGTCCGACTCGAAAAGAGCTTCGATTTGATATGCTGTGCGTTTTGTGGTTCATCCGGAATCAAAAGTTATGCTCATTTTAGCGCACACACATAAATTTCACTAAAAGCTCTATTTTTCAATAAACACCTTTAACTTTCATCTTTTACCACATAAGTTCACATAAGTTTCAACAACACCTTGGCAAAACAAGTCAAATGCTTCCTGCAGTGAAATGAGTGGAACCTCTTTGTTAGGAATCTTACCCAAAAAATGCCAAAAGGATACAAACATATCCTTGGGCTCCCGACATATGTACACAGCTTTGCTACCTGAACTGAAAAATGATTCGGGCAATGAACCATACGGAATATGGGTAGCAATGAGGCGGGGTGAAGGCAATGTTTCCAATTCTTCGAAGGAAGCACAGGAACCCAATTTTAACTCTAAGAAGGGAACAAGTGTATGGGCATTAAAAGTGAGCATAGGGTTTGGTGTTTGTTTAGAGTTTTCTCTATTTTTTATTGCAAAGGCGAGGGACTTGAGCCATGTTGAACCACTTTTGGGACACGATGCCAGAAGGATATTGGAACTTGAAATTCTGTTGTGCGAAAATCACAGCTTGAAGGATATGAGGAGCATACCAAAAGCCTTGGTATTGGTAGGAATATTTTTTTATCATGCCTTTTCCCTTTGGAAGGTTTGAGATCATCTCTTCTACTGACTCTTCTTTCTCAATTCCAGATTCATTGTTGCCATTCTTAGTCGCAGACAAAGAAAAAGGAGCTGCCATGTTTGTTTGACAACTTTTAACTTCATGCACATTATAAATATATATATACTAGCTGGCCCAAGCCCACGTTTTTTTTTTTTTTTTTTTAAATTAAAAAAAAAATTTAAGGGCAAAATGGGAAAGGGACCAAATAGTGAGGGCAAAATGAGAAATTCCCCCATTAGAACTTTTCAAAGAACTGTTCATGGGGGAGTTCCCATTTATACTATAGATATTTAATTTTATATACATATTCTCATATATACATATATACTCCCTCCGTCCCGGTAGTATCAGCACGGTTACTGTTTGCGCGGGAATTAAGAAATATGATATTTTAATAAAATGTTGTGAGTGTAAAAGAATGAGTGGAGAGAGAATGAGTGGAGGGTGTAATAAATTATAATGGTGTTGTGAGTATTAAAATAATGTAGGAGAGAGAATGAGTGGGGTTGGGTGAATATTTTATTAATATAAAGTTTCCTTTTTGGGAGTGTGCGGATATTAACGGGACGCCCAAAAAGGAAAGTGTGCTAATATTAGCGGGACGGAGGGAGTATATATATATATATATATATACACACACATATGTATATATTATACTCCCTCCGTCCCATCTCAAGGTTTAACCTTTCCTTTTTGGGCCGTCCCATCTCAAGGTTTAACCTTTCCTTTTTGGGCCGTCCCACCTCAAGGTTTAACTTCCTTAAATGGAAAGTTTTCCATATATTTATACCCTTATCATCTCCATATATTTACAAAAAAACCATTCTCTCTCCTATTCCCTACCACACATTCTCCCACTCATTCTCTCTCCTATTAAATATTTTTAACTTTTACATTCTCTCTCCTATTTCCTACCACACATTTAACTTTTACATTCTCTTTCTTCAAATTTTCTACTCAATTTAATTACAATTCTTAAAAAGCATGTCCACCTCAAGGTTCAACCTTGAGGTGGGACGGGGGGAGTATTTGTGTCAGGATTGTTTGACATGTATTACAAATGAATACAATGTGCGCCATGCATGCAATAATAACTCACATAATCATGATATATATACTCCCTTCGACCCAGCTCACTTAAGAATTATTGACTTTTTTGTCAACTTTGAACTTTGAGTTGCTTTGACCAAGATTTTATAAAAAAAATTATGATGCTAATAAAGATTTAAAAATTAAAAAGATGATTCACTATTAAAATACTTTCAATAAAAAAATTCAAATTTTTGTTAAGATTATCAAATTTTCTATAAAGTTTTAGTCAAAGTTATCAAAAGTTGACAAAAAAGTCAATATATTCTTAAGTGAGCTGGGACGGAGGGAGTATACTAGTAAAAGCCCGTGTCCAAGGACACGTTTTTTTTTTAATTTAATTTTTTTTAAGGGCAAAATAGAAAAGGGACAACTTAGTGAGGGCAAAATGGGAAATTTGGCATTTGGAACTATTCATAGTATTGTTCATGGAATGAGGTGGCATGGTGTGATATACTCCCTCTGTCCCAGCCCAGTGTAAACTTTTGGTCAACTTTGACCAACTTTGACCAATAATTTAAGGCCATAATAATGATCCTAATAAAAATTTAAAAATTTGTTATTGTATCACGCTTAATAATATTAACAATAATATTTTTTGAATTTTTATTAGGATCATTATTATGGCCTTAAACTATTGGTCAAAGTTGATCAAAATTGACCAAAAATTTACACTGAACGGGATATATATATATATATATATATATATATATATATATATATATATATATATATATATATATATATATATATATATATACTCCCTCCGTCCCATGTTTTTATAGGCTTTTGCCAATGCACGGGAATTAAGGAGGAAATATTATATTGAAAGTGTTGTGAGTGTGAAAATAAAATAGGAGAGAGAATGAGTGGAGAGAATAGTAAATTATAACGGTAATGTGAGTATTAAAATAATGTAGGAGAGAGAATGAGTGGAGGGAATAGTAAAGATTCCTTTTCATTTTGGAAAAGTTATATATTATTGTGGGACACCCAAAATGAAAAGTTTATATATTATTGTGGGACGGAGGGAGTATTATATTTGTGTCATGATTGTTTGACATGTATTACAAATGAATACAATGTGCGCCATGCATGCAATAATAACTCACATAATCATGATTAGGGCCGTTACTAAACTTTTGTGGATCCCGGGCGAAATCAGATAAAGAGACCCCTAATTAATTGGACATTTTTACGATACTTAAATGCTATATATTTTTACCTAGATAAAACAGAAGTAAAATTACTAGGTTTATATCCAAAACAACAAGATCATTAAAAGAACAAGAAAAAAAATCATTTGTGCAACAATTAAGCATCCCAAAACTGAAGAAGATCTTTGTTTTTTGATAGTTGAACCATGTTGAACTCCAATAAAATCAACCCTGAAAGATGACCAAAAGTAAAAAATGATTAAAGAAGCACATTATGATCATATAAATAAACTTTTTCGAGATTTTCTAAATGCAAAATCATTAATTACCGTATCAATATCAATATTTTTCACAAAATCATTCTCAATAGACAAAATGGCAAGATCGCTCAACCTTTCTCGAGACATTGATGACCTCAAGTAATTTTTCAATAATTTCAATTTTGAGAAACTTCTTTCAGCCAGCCGATGCCACGGCTACGGGCATAGTTAAAAAAAAAAAAAAATCGATACGCGATACTAACGTTAGGATAACAATCTGCATCTTTGACAAATTCAAAAACTTCGAGAGCTGACATTGACCACCTTGGCAAAGTAAATTGCAACACTTTTAATTCAGAAAAGAAATCATCCAAATCAACATCTGACACTTTATTGTGAGAAAAAGAAGTTGTGAACTTTATGCAACATTCTCTTCATTCATGAGATTCCAACGACTTACCTGCTAGAATTAAGTAAAAATCCAAAAATATTTTCAAAAAGAACATCAACACCTGAATTCTTGTAAGATAAAGTCTTGTGACGGATGATGAAATTGGGTAGTAAGTAGAACAATCAAACTTAATTCATGATCCTGCATCAGAACATGATAAATAAACAATTAGACAAAAAAATACAAGAAAAAAAATTCCTAAATAAGCAAAATCCAGAGTAAAGAAACAAAAAGGGCAAACCCTAATCTTTCTTTTTTTACATTACCAGTTAATTTAACCCTTCGGCGAAAGAGGGAAGTGCTGAAAGAAAGCCGAATTGATTCACCGCTCACGACCGAAAAGAGCGATTCAGGACTAGGAGCAGGGCCGGCCGAAAAGAGCATTCCAAGGATGAAATTAAGAGACGATGGGAGGAGGAGATCTGATGAAGATTGAAGGGCTTGATTAATTATGATAGATTTAGGAGCTTTGTGTGCAAAATACAAGGGAAAAAAAATTAAGAGACCTACGCAGAATACTAACAGACTTACAGACAGTTATTTTTCCAAATTATGTGTAATTAGCAAACAAATAAATATTTATTATAGTTATAAAAAAAACATATACATATCATATTCACTATAACCTATTTAAGAATGGGCCCCTTACCACTAAGGGCCCCGGGCGATTGCCCTCACTGACCCCCCCTTGGGCCGGCCCTGATCATTATATATATATATACTAGTAAAAGTTTGTGTTCAAGGACACGTTTTTTTTAATTTAAAAAAAATATTTTTTAAGTATATATATATATATATATATATATATATATATATATATATATATATATATATATATATATATATATATATATATATATATATATTGTAACGATCCTAACCCTAGGCACTAATTTAGCATCATATTGTGTGCTTTTAATATTATTGTTAATATTATGTGTTCATTTTTATATACTTGATTTCTTATATTAGGATAAAATGATAAGGAAATAAAATAATGTTCTAGGGAAAATATAAAAATAGAAAATAAATAAAGTAATAGGATGGAGTGGTAATAAAATGGACAAACAAAATATTTGAGTTGGGAGGGTTATTTAAATTGATTGGAAGAGTTTTTTTTTTTAGTAGGGGACCATTCCCCTAAATTTCTCCCCTTCTCCCTCCAAAGTCAAATATCACCCATACCTCCCATACTTTCCCTCACTCTTCCCATACTCCCTCTAACCTCCTTCATCATTCTTCTCCATTTTTCTTCTTACCATTTCCATGGAAGCTCCAATATGGAAGCCTTACTTCCCAAGATCCTACTAAGTCCAATTCTACTCCATTCTCAAATCCGGTTGTACTTTTGAGTTTGGGACAACTAGGAGAGTTGATCAAGACAAGAAAATCCTCATTCCATCTTGTATTTGCTAAGGTGAGTTATTATGACCCTTCCCTTCTTTAAATGTTCATGAGATATTAAATGTTGATATTGTGATTATCTTGTTGGTTGAATGCTTTGGAATCTTTATTGGAGTAGGGAAAGGTGTAATGACCTAGATGTAAGGTTTGAGTCATGAAGGTTTATAAAGAGGAAAGAACATGGTTGGAAAGGGGGTAGAAGGGTTAAACTAGAAATGGGTGGAGTTAGATTAAAAGGTTAAACTTGAATGAGGTAGTGAAATGGGTGGAAGATTTATTGGTAAATAATTTAGGTTTATATTATTTTGGGTTTACATGATTTATGATGAACTTTGTAAAGCTAGAGAATCTTTTGGTGTTCATGGAAATAAGCAAGGTTAAAAGGAAAAGAAAAATAGGTAAAGAAGAGTTGAAATCTGGGAATTTGCTGGAAGGGCACTTGGGCGGTCGCCCAAGGGGGCATGAGCGGCCGCCCATGCTGCCAGAAACTAGGGTGCCTTGGAAACCCTCTTGGGCGGTCGCCCAAGAGGTGATGTGCGATCGCCCAAGAGGGCAGAAATTAGTATACATTTGGAAACCCACTTGGGCGGTCGCCCAAGTGGCATGGGCGGTCGCCCAAGACCCCAGAACTTCACTTTAATTCTGAACCAGAATTAGTTTAGCAATCTTGTTTGGTCACTTATAAATTGTGACTCCCACTTGGTAAATTGAGCATAAACCTTCATAGAGGCCTGGTATCGTTGTATAATGACTATGTAGGAATGGTTTATAATACATAGTGGCCTTACTTACCCCTTTTACTTGGTGATTAGTTTGGATAGTGTAGAAGCGATATGTTACACTATCGTGCTAGTTGGGAAGGTGTATTTACCACATTGTTTCATTATTATCCAAAGTGTGGATTTATATACTATGTTGTTAACTTGTTATCCCCATTGTGGATATGTTCATTATATGGTTATATTGCTATCCCATTTGTGGATTTATTGATTATACTGTTACCCTACTTAAATATATATTCATTGATGGTGCTATGTTTAGTGTATTACATAAATGTTACACTATGATATTGGTTGAACATGAGTATATTTTACCATGTGGCTACATTGCTTATCCCTTTTGTGGATTATATTTCAAGTATCTATTATGTGCTTGAACGTGTTTATATTTTAAGTGATTGGGGGGTATAATGGAATTCAATCAATTATTGATTTGTTCTATAAGTGATTGAAGGTTCATCATACCTATGACCTCTCCCCCTCTGTGGCCACAGACTGGGGTTATAGCATCTGTATTGAGCCAAAAGCCTTACAGAGTTGCTACTATCTTATATGGTTCCCTGGAAAACGGGTCTTATAAGATGTGAATATGCCTAAGCAGTTCACAGGAGATGAGTTATAATCATAATTGTCTCGGTTATATGATATTTGTTCTGGTGGATATGCATTCACAGAAATAGTGGAGTATTATGCCCACAGTGATACGACTTATGATTCAGACGGGAAAGGTAAACAAAGGTAACGGAAGGTGTTTACTGTTTTACCAATATGTGAGATGTACTTTGCTATGTGTTGCATCTTACTTGGCATCTTGCTGCATTCATAATAGCTTGCTGAGATTTATTCTCACCCCTCTCCCTTTAATGTTTTTAGATCCTGAGACAGGCGGACCGGCCAAGTGAGGACGGAAAGGAGTTTGGACGTGGTATGTCGGGAATTGTCGGGGTATGTATAGGTTGGTGTAGAGATGTATTTCGTATAATTCCTTTATGGAGTTTGTGTGTATAAAACTTAGTCTCTACATTATAACTAAAGTCTTTTGTAATTAAAGTAGGTTGTTACTTTTAAAAGTTATTCAACTCTTCCTTCCATGTAAAGAGGAATGAAGCTATTTTGAAATGGTTATGTTCAGTATTTTAGGTTGAAAGTTAAATCAAAGTTTTAAAAAGTTAAGGTGGTTTGAGTCCTTTTGGGGACGCTCTAGCTCGGGACACGGGTTAGGTTCCGGGTTGGGGTCCTCACAGTTGGTATCAAAGCTCGGTTAGAGTTCTCGAGTAGAGTCTAGCTGAGTGAGAGTGTGTGATAATTTACGTTGAGTGTTTAATGCAGGAGTTTATTCAATGGCTGGAAATGAGGATGATCAGCATCAGATTCCGGGCAATGTTGGTAATGCCGGGGGTGATGGAAATCCGAATGTTGAGACGATGAACATGTTCCGAGTATTTTTGCAAAGTATGGCAATACAAGGGCAAGTACGGCAGCATCAAGAAGACAGACATGGGCATGGTTTGGAAAAGTTCGTCAAGATGATACCTTCAAGCTTTAGTGGAGACCCAGATCCGGTGACGGCGGAGAGATGGCTTGAAGCTATGAATAAAATTTTCTTGGCAATGGAGAGCTCAGATGCAGAAAAGGTGAGATGCGCAGTCTTCAAGTTAGAAGGACACACGAGCATTGGTGGCAAGTAGTGAAGGACGGCTGGGATCGGGACCTTACACCGCAGACTTGGGAGAACTTCACACGCAAATTCCGAGATCATTTTGTTCCAATGGTTACAAGAGATAAGAAGGAAGTTGAGTTTTTGAGATTAGAGCAAGGATCAATGACCGTAGCACAGTACTCAGCAAGGTTTACGGAGCTAGCTCGCTATTGTCCCCATTTGGTTCCGGAAGAAGAGAGAAGGGTATATCGATTTGTGAAGGGATTAAGGCTAGAGTTTAGGAAACAGTTATTGACTCACGACTTCACGAGATTTCCGGACGGCGGTGAATAAAGCCTATCGAATAGAGAATGACATTGACGAGCACCGGGTAGATGCGAGGTGGAAGTGGAAGTAAACAGAGATTCCAAGGCCAAGGTTCTGGATATAGTAGAAGGCAACAGAGAGGATCAGCATCGGGATTAGCAAGAGGAGATGAAGCGGCGACTACAACAACTCGTCCGACTTCAAATCAGGTAAGGATTGTATGTGGTTATTGCAAGAAGATGGGTCATTCTGAAGACAAGTGTTGGAGTAAGCAATGAAAATGCTTGAATTGTGGAGAAATGGGGTCCTCACACACACACACATATATATATATATATATATATATATATATATATATATATATATATATATATATATATATATATATATATATATATATATATATACTCCCTCCGTCCCGGCCGAAGCGTCACTTTTTACCCAAAATGGCGTCCCGTTTATAGCGTCACCCTTTCCTAAAAAGGAAACTTTTATTAATATTTTATTATCCCATCCACTATTCCCTCCACTAATTCTCTCTCCTCTACACTCACAACACTTTTAAAATTCACTATTTCCTCCACTAATTCTCTCTCCTATTTTTAAATTACACTCACAACATTTTTACTTCCCACACTTTTTCTTAATTTGCGCGCCACCCCTAAAAGGGTGACCCTTCTACCGGGACGGAGGGAGTATATATATATATATAGGTGCTCAAATGTGAACCTAATTAAAATGAGAACCATGAGAATCAATCACAAACATTTGATTAAGATAAATTAATAGTTTAGATTAGGGTCTGTTTGGTAAAACTTAAAATTAAACTCAAAAAAAGTAGAGCTGAAAAAGTAGAGTTGAAATCATTAAGTTGCTGAATTATAAGAGTTTAAGTTTGTTTGATAATGACAAATCAAATATATCTGAATTTAATTAAAATTTCAACTAATACTCAAAAAAATTGTTTGAATTATTTTCTTATCACTTATATTATTTCTTCATATTTTCTAAGATAAAAGTCCTATTTCTTAAAAATAACAAATACTCCCTCCGTCCCACTTCAATTGATACTTATTTCCTTTTTGGTCCGTCCCACTTCAATTGATACTTCCCAAAATGGAAAGGAATCTTCACTATTTACCCCACTCATTCTCTCTCTTATTTTACTTTTTCACTCACAACATTCTCTCTCCTAACTATTCCTCCCACTCATTCTCTCTCCTATTTAATTTTTCATACTCACAACATTTAACTTTTTCTCTTTCTTACATCACTTTTCCTTAATTCCCACACCCAAAAAGTTGGTCTCTATTGAAGTGGGACGGAGGGAGTATATTATTTCAATATCTTAATAATTATAAAATAAATAAATTATCATTCATAAAAAAGAATTTCAACAAAAGAAAATTTTAGGCATAGCAAAATATAAATAAATCAAAATTAAATATCTCAAAATCTATAAATCGATTTTTATTTTCGAGAACACTATTTTTCCCGTCTCGATGAGTCGAATCAAACTACCTCCTTGAAGATAGAGTTTTGAAAAAAAAAGTTGAACAACTACTGAATTCAAGTGTATTTTGAACATTGTACTTGAATTTATCAAAAATACACATGGATTCAGTAATTAAGTAGCTACTGAATCCATGTGCAATTATTAAAATACACATGTATTCAGTAGCTAATCAATCTAGCTACTGAATCCATGTGAAATGTTCAAAATACACATGGATTCAATAGCTAACTAGTTACTAAATGCAATATTCAATATATATATGGATTCAGTAGCTAAGTAGCTAATGAATTCAAGTGAAATGTTCAAAAATACACATGTATCCAATAGCTAACTAGCTGTTGAATTCAAATACAATATTAAAAAATACACATGTATTTAGTAGTTAACTAGTTACTAAATCCATGAGTAATGTTCTAAATACACATGAATTCAGTAGCTAACTAGCTAATGAATCTATATGTAATGTTCAAATACACATGGATTCAATAGCTAAGTAGCTAATGAATTCAAGGATTCAGTAGCTATGTAGCTACTGAATCGAAATGTAATATTCAAAATACACATGGATTCAATAGCTAACTAACTACTGAATCCATGTGCAATGTTCAAAATACTCATGGATTTAGTAGCCAGTTAGCTACTGAATCTATATGCAATGATCAAAATATACATGGATTCAGTAGTTAACTAGTTACTCCAAGTGCAATTTTCAAAATATGCATGGATTCAATAGCTAACTAGCTACGATGATGTTTTGGTGTTGGGGGATACAAATAGGTTGAGAAATTTTGTAATGGGGGTTTTGTGCAGGTTTCCCCGCGAGAGAGATAAGGCTTTGAACGCCGTTGAATTAGTGAGGAGAGCGATTCGCGTTCCTGGAGTGATAGTTGACTGGGAGAAGGTTGACTTGATGGATCCCAATCAAACGAGTGAGGAGCGGGCACCGGGCTTCGAGGATATGAGCAATCCCTTGGATGTTCTCCCTTTGAACACTATTTACCCCGAGACCGAGACCGAGGGCTCTGATGTGCCCATGGTCGAATTGAGTAGCAGTGAGGAACTTGATCCCTTGGAGAGTGAGACGGCTGGAGGCGAGAAGAGTGATCCCGAGGTGGGCCCTACCAGGGGTTCATCTACCGGTCTCTTTGGCTCGACGAGCATGGAGACCGAGGAGGATGACCGCGAGGAGGTAGACCGTATAGTTGCGGGCACATCTAGGAAGGCAACGGAAATCGTTGACGCCTTCGAGGAGGATCCTGAGGAGGAGGTCCCTGCTCGAGGCAGAGGAAAGAGGCCTGCTGTTGAGGCAAATCCTGGTCGGGGTCGTAAGAAAAAAGCCAAGGAGGTGGCCACTATAGACTGGGAAGAAGAGATATACACCATCTATAACGTTGATCCCAAGCAATTCCGTGTCCGCACTCTTGGCCATGTTCAGATAAAGGGGAAGGAGAAGCTGCGGCCTGAGACTGTAGCAGATGTTCGCGAGGACAATAGGGCCTGCGTCTTCTACGGGGCTCAGTTCGAGAATGGACTAAGACTTCCCCTTGATCTCTTCATCGACATTTTCCTTGATTTTAACAGCTGTCTCCCTATGCACCTGACTCCAAATGCCATTAGGGCTCTTGTCTCCTTTATAACTGTCTGTAGGGATTTGGGCTATGAACCCTCCATTTCTGGGCTTTATGCCTACTACCAAAACCAGATAAGCAATGGCAACTTGGGCTTGAAAGCTAAGAATAACTCTGCCCGGACCTTCTCTGCTCCTTCCAACAAATTTGACCAATGGAATCAGAAGAACATTTTGGTCATAGAGTCTAGGATTGGATGGGCCTTCTCCAAACCTTCCAATCCTGTTCCGATGAGGGTGACTGCTACTTCATATCCTAACCCAGCTCTGTCCGAGGCTTTTCGAATTGCCCTGGAGACCCACTTGGCCAAGTACATCACCAATGAGATGCATCCCGTTTATGACGTGTGCGCAATTGTGGACTATGAGCCCTTGCTAATCTACTCCGGGGTGGCCCCTCGAAGGGAGGTAGCAACTATGCCCCTAGAGTAGAGATAGGGCCCCAGCCTCGTGACCCTGATTGGAGGGTGCACGAATTTTTCCAGTTTGAGGCTGACTGCAAAACCTGTATGATGGGCGCGATCTGCGATCCTTCGAAATGCATTGGTCTCTATTCTGTTCTTTGAGAAAGCTGTTAATTTGCTTTGCTTTTTACTTTCTCGTACTGTCTTTAACCAATGCTTTTTCCTTTCAGAGTAGATCCATACTAGTATAACTTTTGATGGCCCCTTTGAGTGCTACCGAGGTGAAGGCCCAAAAGCTGCGGGCACAACAAAGAGAGGCAGCGAAGAGGCAAGCTGCCTTGGGCGGAGCACCGGGAAAGGATGCCACTCTGCCCGTTGCTAATAGGACGACTGGCTCAACTCTGGCCGGTCCTAAAGTAATTCCCACTACCGGGGAGCTGCCTCCACCCCCAAAGGGTCCTCCTCTTGCATCCACCGTTCGCGGCTCCAGCTCCCCTGGCCACACTATTTCTTCCGGGCACAACCAGGAGCAGTCTAGGAAGAGGACTGAGAGGGAGGCTGACTTTGCGCTCAAGGAGAGGGCGTCCAAATCTTAGAGGGGAGGGGGCACACATGCCCAATCTTCCACTACCCTTGCCCCGGTTTCTTCTTCTGCTCCCCGTAGCGGGGGGACCATCTGCTCCACTTCCTACCACGTGGCTTCTCTCAGCACCCGCGAGGAGGCGCTGGCTGTTAGGAAGAGATTGGAGGGGATGCTCGCTATCAATGGGGTTGATCTTTACGCCTGTGGGCCCTATCATTCCGTTGCGGGGATTGGCCTTCTGAACCGGCTCTACTCCCCGGACTTCTACAAAAACGTGGTGGCCAAGGAGAATTCGGCTGCCCTGATGGGGGATATAGGCCTTGCCTTTACTGAGGTCTAGACCTGTCCGTCCTTTTACTTCGACATTTGGGCTCGTGATTCTTTTCTGACTACTGTATCTTTCTCCTCACAGGCGGGCAATAAGATTATGCGGTTGCGGGAATGCACCGATGGGCTGGCTGCTGAGCTTGACGGGCAGACCAAAATTTTGGCGGACAAGCTCCGCGAGCTGACCAAGGCTGAGGAGAAGGTGAATACCTTGTCCGCTACCCTTGCTGATAAGGAGACCTCCCTCTCTGAGAAGGAGGCATATTTGAAAGGCTTCTCTGACTGTTTGACTGAGGTTGAGAAGGACTTGAAAAAAGCCAAGGGTCAGCGGGATGAGTTCCGCGGGCACAAGGTTGATTTGGAGCAGAGGAATGCCGAGCTCTCTAATAGGCTGGAGGCTTCCAAGCAACAAGTCTTAGTCTTGGAGGCCAAGGCCGACGAGCTCTCCGAGAAGCTGCTGCCTCTGACTCAGTTTGGGTTGGAGAGGGATGCATGCATTCTTGCTGCCCGCAAGGAGGCAGTGGAAGAATTTAAGAACTCAGAGGAGTATAAGGAAGCTATTGCTGGTGAAGGATCTGCTCAATATGAGGCCGCTTGCCAAATGCAGATACGGAATTTTGCTGCCACGGGCAAGTTCTCAGCTCAGCAGTTGGCCTTAATAGGCTCACTCATTGCTACTGATGTTGTATGCCTGCCCGGGCATACATTGGTCCCTCTGTCTGTGTCTGAGGATGAGGTCAAGAACTTGGAGCTGGCGGTGGCAGCCTCCTTGCCTCTGGTGGCCGAGGTCACAACCACTAACCTTATTGGTGAAATGGACGCCATGAGATTCGGGGACGAGGGGCTCTCATATGAAGAAGCCGATGCTCGCCTTTTCCCCAATGGGCCTGCAGTGAGCGATCTGTTTCCCCCGCGGCCAGCTCCTGCTCCAGCCTCAACGGAGCCCGCCATTTCTCCGGTCATCACCGATCTCACAAGTGCTGAGGCTCTTCCTTCTCCAACGCCGGCATCTGAAGCGGCCAAGGAGACAGCCCCTACAGATCCCAAGGACCCAGCTCCTTTAGTTTAGAATTTTTTCTCTTTGTGTAATAGATTTGTAGGACTATGTAATCATTTTCATCTATCAATAGAAGTATTTTTTTCTTAACTGTTTATCTTTTTAGGCTGTATTAAATGTTGGCAATTCTTGAGTATCTTGGTACTTGCATTCTTGCCTTTCCTTTTTTCAGCGTTTTGACTTGGAACAATTAATTTTTGGACTCTCTTCCGCGGTCAGAGGCATAGTAGGCCTTCTGCCCGCGTTTTTGAGTTTTCCTAACTTTGTATTCAAAATCTCTTGGATTTTTTGTGAGAGTCAGCCCTATTTCACTATGATCGTGTTTGTTATGGCCTTGGGACAAATCTTGAGGCCTTAACCTCATTTGTCTATTTGGCTTTTTTAAACTCCTTTTATCACTCCCTTCCATTTACACATATTTACCGAACTTGCGATCCGTGGTGTAAGTTAAAAGTGCCAAGGCAAGCTGCTTTCATAGGGCATGTAGATTGTGGCCGTGCGGCAATATTCTACGCAACAGTAGGTAGGGGCATATTGGCCCTTTAACCTACCTGCATATGTATCCACGATTGGTGGTTCACGCGGTTTGACTCCTTATTCAAAACCTCCTGAGTTTTTTGTGAGAGTCTTGTGGCGATCATGTAAACGGGCTCATATGTTGGTCTTTGTTACATACATACATGCGAGTAACGGCCACCTAAGGACTTCGCGCATTTAGTGGGTCCGGACTTTGGCCTTTGTCCCCACTTGCATCTATATCCACTTATTCTTGGTGGTTCACGCGAACAGGACAGGGTATCTTGTCCGCGATCGAGTACGGGCTTAATTGCCTTCGTGCTCATATAGGCGTGCGATCATAATGGATCTTTGCGCATCGGTAGGTAGGGGCTCTTATGTTGGTCCTTTAACCTACCGGCATCCGTTTGCGGGCATCCACCTTAGCTTTTGAGGCTGGTGGGATTTCTGTTTCAACAATTTTGACACTAAAAGAAATACTTTCTAAGGTGATCGCTGTTCCATGCGTGCTTGAGGTCTTTTCCTTCCTTTGTCCGCAGTATGTAGGTACCCTCCTTGATTATTTGGGTAACGTCGTACGGTCCTTCCCATTTCGGGGAGAGTTTGTTAAAACCAGCTTGGATCCCTTGTACCTCTACGTTTCTGAGTACCCAATCTCCAACTGAAAAACTTCTTTTATTCACTCTTTTATCATGGTGCTTCTTCGCCTTTTGCTTGTAGTTCACCATTTTTTCACTTGCCCGTATTCTCTTTTCCTCAAGATCGTCCAGGTCATACCTTCTGTTTGCCTCGTTTTGAGACTCATCGAAGTATGTGACTCTGTACGAGGGTAGGGCTACCTCAACTGGAGCCATTGCCTCTGACCCATACGTGAGCGAGAAAGGAGTTTCTCCCGTTGAATTTCTGATCGTCGTGCGGACAACCCATAACGCGGTCTGGAGCTCGTCCAACCATCGTCCTCCTCGTCCTTCCAAATTTTTCTTTAGGGCGGTCAGGACTAATTTGTTCGCGGCCTCGGCTTGTCCGTTCCCTTGGGGATAGGCAATTGCGGACTGGCGATGTTGTACTTCCATTCTCCCACATTCAGCTGTGAATTTTGCAGAGAACTGAGTGCCATTGTCCGAAATTATTGCTCGTGGAATCCCAAATCGGCAATAGATGTGATCGTGGTAAAAATTAATAACATTCTCCTCGGAGATAGTGGCTAAGCCCTTTGCTTCTGTCCAATTGGTAAAATAGTCCACTGCCACCACGGCATACTTAATGATTCCTCGTGCAGTTGGGAATGGTCCAATTAGATCAATCCCCCACGTGTCAAACGGCCATTATGGTACAACCAAAGTTTGCTTAGTTGATGGTAGTCTAGGGATGTCCGCAAATCGCTGGCATTTGTCACACTTCCTCACGTACTCTTACGCATCTCTCCTAATCGTAGACCAATAAAAGCCTTGAAATTTGATTTTGTCTGAGAGAGTGCGAGCACCGGGATGCCCGCCACAAACTCCTTCATGGACCTCATAGAGTACGTTGGTGGTCATGTGAGTTTTGACGGTATCTTAGCAAAGGCTTGGTGAATGATCGTCGAAATAATACTCCATCCAGGACGAGGTATTTCGCGGACACCTTTCCAATGGCTCTAGCCTTTGCTGGATCCTCGGGGAGGGTTTGCTTCTCGATGTAATCCTTGATCTCATCTACCCAGTCCCTTACTTGATCCTCAATATTGTTTATCTGAATCCGATCTATAGCAGGTCACTCCGTGAATTCTATCTGGCAATCCGTCTCCAAGTCTATGACTTCTTGATCGATTATTCTGGAGAGTAGGTCAGCCTCCGTGTTGTCCTCTCTCATCACTTGGTTCAGCTCATAGTAGGTGAAATTTTTGATAAGGGTTTTTGCCAGACCGCAGTACTGAGTTAGCACTAGGTTGATCGTTTCATACTCCCCCCTAATTTGATTTTCTATGAGTTGAGAGTCACTATTGATCTCAATATTCTGAACTCCCAAGTCTTTTGTCAATTTCATGCCCGCTATAATCGCTTCGTACTCAGCCTGATTGTTCGATGCTTCGAATTTGAATCTCAAGGCTCTTTTGAATTTCTCCCCGTATGGTGCGATCAAGAGTATGCCCGCTCCACTCATTAACTTGCTCGCAGAGCCGTCCACAAATAAAGTCCATACATCATCTGGACGCTCTTTGGGCTGTACAATTTCAGTGTCTGAGCTATCTTGGGCTTCCTCTGATTCTGCTCGCTTTCTCTTCCCCAGGTCGCTGTCCGCTAGCTTAAATGACGATTCTGTCACAAAGTCAGCTAAGGCCTGTGCTTTGATTGTCCTTCTCGGGGAGTAGGTGATCTGGAACTCAGTGAGCTCGATAGACCAAGCTAGCATTCTCCCTGAGGACTCTGGTTTATGCAAAACCTTTCTAAGCGGGGCCTCAGTGAGTACATTTATAGGATGTGCAGAAAAGTAGGCTCTTAATTTTCGAGCAGATACAAGCAAGGCATAAGCTAATTTCTCTATATTTAAATAACGCCCTTCTACGGCGGACAGTGCCTTAGATACATAGTAAACTGGTTTTGGGGAGTTATTATCCTCCCTTACAAGAACAGCAGCTACTACTAGATCAAGAATCGCTAAAAATGTAAAAGCTCTTCCGGGCACCGGCCGCCGAGCATGTGGGGCTGCCCGAGGTATCTCTTTACTTCTTCAAAAGCTTGACGGCAGTCGTGACTCCATGTAAATTCGTCAGCTTTCTTCCCCCCTTTCGGAGTTTTGAAGAAGGGGAGGCATCTCTCTGTTGACCGCGAGATAAAGCGTCCTACTGCGGTGATGCGCCCGTTTAACTTTTGCACATCCTTCACGCAGCCAGGAGGCCTCATGTTCAACAACGCTTGAATTTTTTTGGGATTAGCTTCAATTCCCCGCTGGTTGACCATGAATCCAAGGAACTTGCCCGCCTTGACCCCAAATGCACATTTTAGGGGGTTTAGTTTCATGCTGTTGCGGCGCAAGTTTGAGAAAGTTTCCTCCACGTCGAGCTCGTGGGAGTTTTCTCTTGTCTTTATAACCATGTCATCGATGTAGGCTTCCAGGTTTCTACCAAATTGGTTCTTAAAGACAATATTGACCATTCGCTGGTAGGTGGCTCCCGCATTTTTCTGCCCGAAGGGCATCATTGTATAACAGTATGTCTTGCCCGCAGCGATGAAAGCTATGAATCGGACATCTCCAGGAGCCATCTTGATCTGATGGTAGCCGGAGTATGCGTCTATGAAGCTTAATACTCTGTGACCGGCTATTGAATCCACCAATTTGTCTATGCGAGGAAGAGGGAAGCAATTCTTGGGGCATGTTTTGTTGAGATTGGTGAAATCAACGCACATCCTCCATTTGTCATTGGCCTTTTTTTTACCATGACTACATTTGCTAGCCACTTGGGGTAGGAGATCTCCTTAATTATCCCCGCTTTAAGTAACTTCTCAACCTCTTCCTTGATTGCTATCTCCTTTTTCGGGGAGAAGTATCTTGATTTTTGGTGGTTGTTCTTGAAGGATGGGTCATCATTGATCTTATGGAGGATCACATTCTCGCTGATTCCTTGCATATCCTCCACCCTCCAAGCGAACACATCACAATTTGCTCGAAGGAACTCGATCAAGATCCTTCTCTCCTCGGGGTGAATTTCCAGCCCGACCTTTACAGATTGCTCGGGGTAGTGGAAGTTGATTACCACTTCCTCGAGCTCGTCGTTAGGTCGGAGGTCGCTGATTTCACAATTGTGTAAGGAGTCAATAACAATAGTTGGGGGGTTGGCCTGGGCTCCGGTCAGCGCTGCCATGGAATATATGACCTCTCGGTCAATCTTTCCTTCAATTTCCCTATCAATATAACCTCCCTCAATAGGGGCCAACTTTTTGAACTTCCTGCTCGTCTTGAGCTCCACCTTTGTGGTATGAAAAAAAAGCATGCCAATAGGAATGTGTGCCGGAACAAGTTCATGGGCTTTCCCTTTTTTCAATTTGTCCTCGCCCTCTTTCTGCGGGCAGGATGTCTGGCCTTTCTCCACTTTCCTCTTCTCCTCTAGTGCTCGGAGGAATCTCCCGGGCTGGTTTTTTATTGTGGCAACCCCGCCCGGGGTGTTAAATTTCACCCTTTTGTGGGGAACGGAAGTGACTATTCCCAATTCGGCCTGAGCAGTTACGCCGAGAATGGCATTGTATTGGGAAGGAAGATCAACCACCATATAAGTAATTTTGGCTGTCTTCTGCATGGGCTTTTCCCCAATAGTCACTTCAAATACTATCGTCCCCTTTACCCCAACGGCGTGATTGGTGAACCCCTCGAGCATGCCCGCATATGGAGTCAGGTTAGCCTCGGTCATCCTCATGCCTACCAAAGTATGGTAGTAGAGTATATCCCTGGCCGCGCCTGTATCGATTAAAACTCGGCCAATGTTTGCCCGATTGATTCTCATTCTGAGGGTGAGGGGTTGGGTAGAGTGAAAGAGGGAGGAGGCAAGTTCACTCCTTTTGAACCCAATTTCTTGCTCTTCCTCGGGAGCCATCGGGGGAATCAAGAAAAACCTTCTCTAAGGTTCGAATCTGGAGGGAGAGCTGTTTGTTGGATGGAGGCTCCTCTCCAATGAAATTAATCTCATAGTCACCCAACTCATCATCGTCATTGTCTCTCTCCCTCCTCTCGGGACCACGTGGTGTTTGTGTCCGCTGGGGATTATTATTGTTGGTG
Organism: Adenophora triphylla var. japonica; assembly: GCA_022495995.1. Classification (NCBI taxonomy): domain Eukaryota; kingdom Viridiplantae; phylum Streptophyta; class Magnoliopsida; order Asterales; family Campanulaceae; genus Adenophora; species Adenophora triphylla. The sequence goes on from JAFEMH010003156.1 coordinate 48,844, forward strand.
GCATTCTATGGCCCTTAACCCATTTTGTCAGCTCCCCGTCGTTGATCCTTTGCTGAATAATTCGCTTCAATTGAAAGCATTCCTCAGTGCCATGACCGTGGTCATTGTGATATTCACAGAATTTGGCCCTACTCCTTTCATTTGGCTTTCGGCCCATTGGGGGAGGAGGAGGAAATTTTGAGGCTCTCATGATTACTGCCCGTGGCTCAGTGAGTGGAGTATAAATTGTTTCCTCCGCAATTTTTCGGAGCTTGTCCGTCCCACGACTGCGGTTCTTTCCCTGGTTATTGCCGCGGGCAGGTTCCTGGCCGGTCTCCTGGACTTGGCTGATTCTTTCTTTGACAGAGGCTCGGGGAGCGGCCTCATTTGGCTCTTCGACTGAAGCAATGGCAGAGGCCCTCTCATACATCTCCTCCACGCTCTTAGGCCGGTTGGAGGCACAATTCATTTTGAGGAACGAGGAGGTGAGACCGCCCTCAAAACAGAGTCTGATATCACCCTCTTCCAAGTCCACAATCTGCTCGCTCATCTTCCGGAACCGAGAGATGTAGCTTTTGGTTGTCTCATTGGTGGCCTGCTTGACGCGGACAAGATCTGTCTTTGGTCGTGCGGGCTCACCAGCCTCGGCAAAGGCATTCAAGAAGAGGTGCCTGAACTGGCCGTAGGTTTTGATGGACCTGGGCTTGAGGGCCAGCATCCAGGATAAGGCCTTGCCCATGAAAGTTGCTGCTAAGGCTTTGCACATCACAGACTCGTCTGATGAGAATAGGGCCATCTATCCCTCAAACCGCCCCATATGGCTTTTGACATTTTTAGAGCCATCGTATGTTTCCATCTGGGGTTTCCCCTTCTGAATGGGTGCCCGAGCAATCTTGTCGCTGAAGGCATCCATTGTGCGGCCACATCTTTGGGCAGTTTTTTGGTGGGTCTCCCACATCTCGTGCATGAACTTGACAAACTCGGGGTTCTGATCGTCAACCTTCTGTCTTTTAGCACGTGGAGTCACGGCCTTATACCCGACGTAAGCCAAGGGTCTGGTTTGGGACTTCGCACGGCGATTAGACTGTGCCTCTTCCCCTACCTCCTCGCTATCATCCACTTGCACTACACTGCGTCTGGCCACCTGACCGCGGTTGAGGGTTGGTTCATCCTGTTTTGCCCCCCTAGCTTGACTAGCAAGTGAGTTAGCGGGGGCTCGTTGGGAGAACCTTTGAGACTCTTCTGGGAGTGGCATTCCGCCATTTGCCTCTATCTCAAACAGGTCCATCTGAGCGCCGTTGATGGCCATGGCCTCAGCGACCAGTTTGGACTTGGCGGCCAGGATCTCCTGCCTCTTCAGGATCTGCTCGGGGGAAAGGGGAGTATTTGGGGAGGTGATGGCGACTTTTATAGGATTGTTGGGAGTTTTTGGGCCTTCATTTAGGAGGGATTGGGCCTTTTCGGCTCGGGCTTCCTCAGACAACCTCCTTAGAACCTTTTGGGTAGGGGAGAGGTTGTTAAGGCTTTGAGCACGGCCCCCCATTCTCTGAAAAACGGAGGTGCTTGGTCTACCCCTTTTGACATTTGAAGAGGATGCCTGGTTATCCTCTTGGATGGTCAAATGAACGACATTTTCCAAAATTCTAGACATATTTGAAAAAATGACTAAAAATAAGAGCTTTTTGACAATCGGTTGTTTAGAACACGAGGGGTGTCTGAAAACAAAAATTTACGAGAAACAAAATGACGTTTCCCGGCAATGGAACCACTGATGATGCCAAGCAAATCAGGGTCTGAACTGTTTATGGATATCTGGCAGGATATATTTTGTTGGTTGATGTACCTAGAACACAACACAAATGAAGCACCGTTAAGGTCAAAGTTGGATGTTACTCCAACTCAGGCCCTCGGGTGTGAGAGTAAGAATACTGAGTATATAAGGCTTGGAATGCCTCGAATGTGTGTGAATGTTTAGGGTTTGAGAGTAATATGGCTTACAGTCTATATTTGGAACTTACCTTTTCCAAGGGGACAAAGGTCTTCTATTTATAGGCAATGAGGAGCTGCCCGCTGACGTAAGCCATGAGGTCAGCCCTAAAGGGCACTTTGGTATTTGACCGCATACACGTGTCCGCAACTGATTGGGTCTGTCAGGGAAGGAAGATTCACTGTCAGAGGGGATGTCGCTGATGGGGGCAGGAGCCGTGTATCCGGCGCGACGCATTAATGGCAATAGTAGGCGCCTGTCTGAGCCGCATTGAATGCGATGGGGTGAGCCGGCTACTTGCATGTCAGAGCCAGTGAGGTAACTTGCTCAGTAAGCCTTGGTATTTAACCGGGAGGCTGATGAGATAACCAGGAGTCAGGTATGAGCCTGCAGTCAACATCTTAGGCGCGGTCAATAGCAATTGACGCGGGCACAACTCCTGCGGTCACCAGGCTGGCGATCAGGATCTCCCCGGGATGGGGTAGGATGATGATGAGAGGAACGAGGTCTTGACCTCTAGGGGACTATCTGTCCGCGGTCTTGACTCTGACGGTCTAGGGAACGCCACGTCATACTGGGCTTTTGGACCATACCGAGCTTGGGCCCGGTATAGCTGGTCCGGGCTCATCAGTTTCCATGTTAGTCTTGACATTGCCGAGCTCGAGCAATGCCTTCTCCAACTTAGCACTCTTCTCCAAGAGCTCACTTACCCGAGCAGCCGCCTCTTTCTCAAGCTTCTCCCCCTTCCTGGTGAGATATCTGATAGAAGAAGAAAGTGGCCGAGACAAAACAAAATCGAGCATTAGTAATAATTTAATGGAAGCCTAAGATAGAAGGTAGAAATTAACGTACCTCACAGAGCTGTAGACCAGCACGGTCATTCATCATCTCCAAGGAGGAATCTTCCTGCTTGTAATTCATCGCTTGATTATGGCATGCTCATACGGTCATACCTCACACGAGGGCCATCACGAATATAATGAGGCACCCCTCTGAATAATGTAACAACGGCAAGACGTCGGGACAGTTATTCCACCTGCTCGTAAGTCTTGGCGGCCAGAATGCTCTCCCGAGTGACGGCTTGACGGTCGTCACCAACGGCTTTCTTCGTCGAGGGCTCAGCCTCAACAGCGTCTGATGGTCTTCTCTTCTTCGACACCTTATCTTTGCTCGGTTCAGAACGAGCGCCATTCAGCGAGGTTCTAACACCCGAGCGGAGGGTTGGGGTGAGCTCGTATGACCACTACCTGACGCTGAGATGGTTGTTGTCGTCTCGGGAGTGCCACGAATTTTGTGCTGGGACCCATCTGTTGTACATATACAGGCACCCTTTTGATAAAACACATCATTTTTCTTCATTTACCTTGTACTCATATAGAAGACTCAAAAACACATTAAAATCCTAACAAACCCCAAGGTTGAGCATCAAACTAGAAAGTACTCCCTCCGTCCCACCAAAATGGATACCAAATTTCTGGACACGTGAATTAAGAAAAAGTAAGAGAGAGAAAAAGTGAAAGAAAATGTTGTGAGTATGAAAAATTAAATATGAGAGAGAATGAGTGGGAGGAATAGTTAGGAGAGAGAATGTTGTGAGTGTAAAAGTGAAATAGGAGAGAGAATGAGTGGGGTAAATAGTGAAGATTTCCTTGCCATTTTGAAAAGTATCAATTTTAGTGAAACGAATCAAAAAGAAAATAAATATCAATTTTAATGGAACGAAAGAAAGGAGTATATAATTTGAAACGTGTAAAAGTACATCCATCCATCAGAATGTAAAGAGGAGCAAGCAATAAGGGCAAGTTCGCCAAAGCCTGTTGGCGAGGAAAAGTCCTCAACTTTTTTACTTACCCTATTCATTTCCCTATTTTCCATCAGAAAATTTTGGGGGAACTCTGTTTCCCCCAAACATATAAAAAGTCTTGTTTTTAAAAAAATCAAGACAAAAACTCAGTGTTTTAAGACATAAACTCGATGTTTTAAGACAAAAACTCGATGTTTTAAGACATAAACTCGATGTTTTAGTTGCTAACCTTAACTCGATGTTTTAACGCCTAAACTCGATGTTTTAACTTCTAGGTATTTTAACGCCTAAACTCAGTGTTTTAAGCTCGAAACTCAATGTTTTACGCTCGAAACTCAAAATTACAAAGTGGACTTTTTATAACTTATGGAGAAACAAGTTTCCCCCAAAATGGACTCATTTTCCATTCCCAATCCCGTAAATTTCGCCCCCAACGTAGGCCACTACTCCCTCTTCTTTTCTTTCTCTTCATATTTTCGGAAAATAAACCTCTTTAGATACAATTATATTTATAAATGTATTTCACATTTTCAGTTAAAGGCATTGATAATGTCTTTTAAAATATTTATTTTAACTTAAAAAATAATAAAATGAGATAATACAATTAATTAAGTTTACGAATAATAACCCCAAGTCTTAGTTAAAAGTTAAAACAAAAAATGATAAAATGAGATAGTAATACCCCATTCAAAAAATAAACATTTTTTATAAAAAAATCAAATTCACTCGTAAAGTGATTAAGAATAAATTTAAATTTTATATGAGAAGTATATTTTAAAATGGAAGGTGCAATAATAACGGTATCCATTCTAAAAAGAAAGAGATAACATGAAACCAATCCAAATAATAAAAATATATCTTCCCCTCATACATTTTCGGCTCTCCCCCTTTATTTATGAAATGATTCCATCTACTCTCGAGAAAACGTACCCACTTAAATAAAATTGATTTTGGAAGGTGAATTAGTAATAAAATAAAAACGATAATTGATGCAGTACGAGACAGAAGGAAGCAATGGCAGAAAACAGAGGAGGCAGTCTCTGGAAGTGGGGCGGGTGCCTCAAGACACCCAAGGCGGGCGCCTGGTAGCCAGGCAAAACATCAGCAACGCAGCTGCTGTTTCCTTTTCTGATTTAGTTGTTTCCTTATTTCATTTGATGGTATTTTAGGACTGTTATTTTACTAATATTTTGATTGATTTTAATTAGGTTTATTTTGATAGTGTTCTAGAATAATCTTAGAGTAGTATTTAAACAATGGTAGGGTTTTATTTTAAAGTAGACTTTTGATTTTGAATTATGAAAATTGTATTGCTGTGAGCAATTACTGAGAGTTTAAATCCCGTCTTGTATTCTCAATTTCGTTCAGTCATTTCTCAAATTATCATATAACCTTCCGTCTACAGACTACAGGGTTTAAAGTAGCCTCTCATTTCTCTCTTTTTACTTTTTTAATTTGTAAAAAAGATGGCTATCTCTCTCTCTCTCTTTCTTCCCTAAGCTACACCTCCCGTCGACCCACCACCACAAACTACAGTGTCCTCTTTAAACACTACCCTCACTCTCTCTATCTATTTCTTCTTCAGCTTCTAAGCTAGTCCGCCCCACCCAAGCTACCTTTTCTCGCCGCCACACCACAAAGAACCACCACACTGTTTCCGCCGTCCTCTTCAAACCTACCCTCAATCTCTCTCTCTCTCTCTCTCTTACTCACTTCCCTTCTTTCTCCTAGGAATTATGTTTTAACATTAAGATCACTTCGGATCCGGCGACTACATCACCACAACAGCCAACTCAACCGCTAGTTCTTCTCCATTTAATGCAACAACTACGCCTCCGTCTTAATTCCGTTCTGCAATCGCCGCTTCCTCTTCTTCTAAAATCGCCGCTGCCCGTTCTTCTTCTTCATTTTGATATTTAAAATTCTCTTCTCTATATCTAATCCTATAAACACATTTTTTTTCATTTTGATTTCAAATCCATTGGATTTGGGAATGATATTTGGGATTGAAAGGCTAGTTTTCAAAGTTTTAAATTAAAGGGTTATGGAAAGAGGACCTAAAACGTGAATTTTTTTCTTCTGCCTATAGCACACACGTGTATCCAAAACAACACCAGCTGTCAACAAAAGAGAGTAAGAACATGTCCAATAAGCCAACTACCAAAAAACATTCAACTACCCTAATATCACGACACCTAATCTTCTTTCTCCATTCATTTAATCATTCAACTACTTTCTCAACTACACTCCCCACAATAAGCTAGTTTAGTCTAAAATTCAACTCCTCCCAACTCATCATTCTATACCCCATCACTTTTTATTTTATTTATAATATTTAATTTTATAATTAAAAAAATAATAAAAATAATAATAATTTATTATTAAAAAATAAATTATTACTATTTTTATTTATAAATTCGAGATTTTTTTAATTCACACTTAATTAATTTTTTTTCGAAGCAATTAAATAAATACAAGGATATTTTAATTTTAATAAAAATAAGAAAAGTTACAATAAACTTAGCTCGTTCCACAAATGATGAAAAACAAAAAAGCATACGATATATAGACTCGACTCACGGTACAATAAAATTTAAAAATCACTAATTTGCGAACTTTGCACATATGTGTTTGACTAGATCGTTCTGCAATTGTTTATGAGCCATTTGATCACGCAAATCCGATCTAGTACGTACATGATTTTCAAACGCTGGTAATACCTCAGTTGAGAATGGTTGTTGTGTACTAGACCCACTTGCCCCGGGCTAATCCTGATAGTTAAGCCAATTTTGAGTTGGAGTAGTGGTTGAACCTCCTGCATCTGGAGTTGGAGTAGCTTCATCAGCACCGCTATTGCTACCCAGAACCATTTGTGTTGAATATTCGGGATATTCTGATTCTTGAGAGGGTAGTGGTGGTTGTGGAGGTCGTTGAAATTGCATACCATAATATGGATTCCAGGTGGGTACAGCTGAAGGCATGACATTTGGTTGATAATAAAATTGATTTGGTGATTGAAAATCATTAGGATTGGAGTAATTTGGTGAAAAATTACTTGAATTCTGAGTGTTGAAATAAGGATTATTGGGATCCATTTCACTAAAAAGATGATGAATGTTTTAAAAAATAAGGGGCTAAAGAAGGATAATTAAGATTTTTTTTTAGAGAAAAAAGAGAGGTTTTTTTTTTTGGGTGTACAAATAAAAAGAAAGTTACTCCCTCCGTCCCAATCTAAACGTCTCATTGATCGAAAATTGACAAGTTTGACTTAGACATAAATGCAAATCTAATCATCCTATTGAAATTTTAAAAATTGTTATTGATAAATAAATTATCAATAACAATTTTTAAAATTTCAATAGGATGATTAGATTTGCATTTATGTCTAAGTCAAACTTGTCACTTGACCGAAAATGAGACGTTTAGATTGGGACGGAGGTAGTATATCATTTTATAGAGAAATTTTTTTTCAGAATTTTGGAAAAAAAAATAGCTGTTAAATAATTGAGCTCAAAAATCGGGGTTGAAGATAAAAAGAAAAAATATGGGGAACCAATCAATCGGCGCCATGTGTCAATGCAAAAAAAAAAAAAGTAAAACGCGCCGAGCTTGGGCGTGTAGGCCACGCGCTTTTTTCGGTCCAATTGGACGCTGACGCGTGGCATAGCGGGCCCCACTTTTTTTTCTTCAATCAGGTTGGAAAGCTTCAACTACACCCCTTCAACTATCCCCCTCTCAACACCTTATTGCCCCCTCTCAACTAGTTTAATCCCCATTCAACCCCCCATTCAACCCCTTATTGCCCATGGTCTAAGTTGCAAGTTTGATTTTTCGTCAATGCCCTGGTTTTCCGCTAAACAGTGTGCACCCATGGTTTTTCACTAATCGACAAAACTGGCTTTGGGTAGGGGGTTCAAAATAAAATGACACCGTTTAAAGTTTTCGTTTTTGTTGGGTTTGATGTTGACAGAAATGGGTGGACTTTTGCCAAAAAAGGAAGACAATCTTGTTATTATATATACTAGGGTAACTCCCGTGCGATACACGGACAACTATTAATGCATATTGACGAAAATTCATACAAATATCATATTGAAGGTCACTAAAATAAAAATATATTTAAGACATAGTTATTTTGTACGAAGCGCGTTTTATACGTAAATTCCCGTTCTATTCAATAATAATCACATTTGACATCCATTTTTCAATGCTATGGAATTGAACGCATATTTTTAATGTAAAACATATTTATTGTGTATTGAACGTGATATGTGCGTAATTTGCCCACAGTATCACTTAGTTTCGCCAACGATTAGGAAAGCGTAATCAATATAGTTATAAGTCTCCAAATCTTTCTCTTCAACTGCAATCGGAACTCCTGACTCTAGTGATTCTCCAAACAAACAAATTACATGAAATGAAATTTTCAAGTATCATCAATTTTGATTTTTGAGAAGTTATTTTGTTCTTGAGCCGTATTCAACTTCTACATCCCCGTTTGATTTTTACATATTTCTTTAGTGTTATTGTTATATAATCATGTTTTTTTTTATATCGCAAGTAATTAAATTTAACATTAGGAAAAATTATTTCACTATCAAATAAATAAATGCTCCCTTCGTCCCATTTTAAACTTCCTTTTTTTTTTTTTTTAATAAAAGGTGTCCCATTTTAAATTAAAAAAATTACAATGAAAAAATTTTAATATTTTTTTATTCAATTGTCTTATAAGTCATACTCACAACAACTATTCACTAATTACTTTGTACCCAACTTTTTATACTTTATAATAAAACCATTCATCTCTTTAATATCCTAACCAATTTTTTAACGTTTAAAATAGGACAAAAGATGAAGAGAAAATGATTAATATTTCTATTATACAATGCTATTTTTTCCCTTTATTTCCTTATAAATGTAGAGATTAATAATATGACATAGAAAAATAAGAAAATACAATAAACTATAAACAAATAAATAAATAATAATATTCAAATATTATCAATATTTAAAATTTATTTTAAAAAAAGATGAATACTATGCGGGTTCGGGTTAAATGAGACGGTTCGAGCTAATCCCAAATCCACCCCAATCCCACTCGATTTAAAAGAAAACATTTCCAAACTCTTTTCATTAGAAGCGGATCAATGCGGGTTTAGGAGGGATTCAAAAAATTTATTGTTGGGTTTTATGGATCCATGCGCAGCGGAATTAAGCATAAAATTAACACAAAACCCAAGCCCTAAGATCCGTTCTATACGATTAAATTGAATTGCTATGAGATAGAATTTACCAACCTAAATTGCTTTCCGGTCTTGAGCTATCGAACGGATAATTATGTGATTCGTAATCACAAACTTTTGATCTTCAAATCTTCAAATCTTCAACTCCTTTGGATCTTCAGATTTGAACTCTAGGTCTTTGATTTGTTTGAACAAAACTAAGACCCTCTTTTGGTAATCCACACAAATATGAATGTCGAGAACAATTCTCGGGTTGGGAATTGCTAGATTCCTAAAACTTATGGAAGAATATTGAGAGTATTTTGTTATGATTTTCCCTTGAAAATTTTCGGCCAGACCTTAGGGTTGACAGACCTCACATATTTATACTACTTTAGTGTAAATATGTTTCCTAATCGAATTAGGAGAACAGGCTGTCAAAAAGCGTCTGTGGCTAGTTATGTCGCGCGACATAAGTAGCCAGTGGCTAGTTATGTAGCGTGACATAACTAGCCAGTAGCTAGTTATGTCGCGTGACATAAGTTGCCAAATACGTAAACTCTCAATCATTCTTCCCTTGGTTCAACCAACTCATTCTATTTGTGTGTGTGACCCAATAGGATTGTATTATGTTGGCAAACAGTCCGATCATATCGACCCTCATAAGACATAAGCGGACTCTAGCAAGCCATTATGTCCACCCAAATAACACAACGTAAGAGTTCACGTTTCCAATGGTACACTTCCATTTTTCCCTTTGTCTCACGATGTTATATTGAACACAAGTCATGGTCCACGTCAACTTGTATTTGTTCAATGCTTTCTCGATCTTGAGTATAATGATAGTCCAATCATATTGGGGTGTGGCCACACGCTTTCATCATTATCACTCATTGAGGGGCCCAAGCAAAACATCTCTCTTTCGAGGGACAAAATTCCATCTTGACTTATCAGCCTTCCCATCATGAATCCGATCATGCCAAAGATAGCCTTTATAGATATCGTGTTAAGATACCGTTTGACTAAAATCAAACATGACTTTCATCATATGTAAGGTTATGATAATCTCAGGTCTAGGGACTAAATGAAGTGACCATATGAGATTTAATTATGACATTTGACCATGACATAAATCTCATACGGGTCAAGTCCAAGCATTTGTTCTCTGACAAGTACCCATAATTTCAATGTGCATCTCTATGCATATAATCATCATATGATTATCCATTGACAATTATACTAATTATTTTCTTAATAATCAGGGACGGAGATTATTACAATAAATATGCAAACTATATAATAATTAAATAATAAACATAAACGATAAAGATGATACATAACGGTTTTCAGTTAAACATAACTAAAGCCTAGGGCATTACACCAACAGTCTCCCACTTGCACTAGGCTCCATTTATGTATTGAATACTCATGGATCTAACATGCCCACCATGCTTCTGCCTATGCGAGGGTCTTTGTAAGTGAATCCCTTATGTCATCATCGTTTGATATTTTGTATATCTTAACGTCTTCTCATTCTTTATGAATTCCTCGAAGAACGTCTAAGTGAGTGTTTGGATCGCTGTTGTGACCTTGATTCCATTGTTTGCACAAGTGGCACCATTATTTGTCATAACAAAAGTTTCACCGATTAGTGATACTTGGAACATTTCCAAAACACTAATGAACTTTTGATCCAAACTGTCTCTTTTAGCCTCATCATATGTTGCTAAAATTCGGCCTTAGTAGTAGAATAGGCTACAATTTCTGCTTGGAACTCTTCCAATCAAAATTGCACCTCTAATAAGCACAAACACAAATCCTAATTGCGATTTTAAAATAACTTTGTCAGTTTGGAAGCTAGCATCTTTGTAACCCTTACAACAAGATTAACTTTCAATCTTTCAAATCCCAAGAACGTATCCTTAGTTCTTCTTAAGTACTTAGGATCATCTTGACTGCCATCCATTGGTTCTCAATAGGATCAGATTGGTATCGATTCATCATGCTTATAGCATACGAGACGTCGAGTCTAGTACAAATCATGGCATACATGACAGATCCAAATGCCGAAGCATATGGAACTTCATTCATTTTCCTTTTGCTCATCGCTTGTCATAAGACAATGAGTATTGCTAAGAGAAGTACCATGATCCATTGACAAGCTACTCTTCTTAGACTCTTCTAAGAATCTTGTCAATGTGAACACTTTGACTCAAACCAATTTATCCTTCTAGATCCATCTTTATAGATCTTGATGCCAAGGATGTAAGCGGCTTCACCCATATCTTTCATTGAGAAACCTTTCTCGACCAAGACTTAACAGTCTTAAGTGTCGGAACTTGTTTTTCCAATGAGTAAGATATCATTGTAATAAAACAATAGAAATAATACTACGCTCCCACTGAATTTCATGCATACACAAGGTTCATCTTTGTTCTTTGATGAAGTCAAACTCTTTGACCAATTCATCAAAACGAAGATTCCAATTCCTTGAAGCTTACTTCAACCCATCTTATGGATCTTTGCAACATGCATACTTTATTAGAGTTTCTTGGATCGACAAACTATTCGGGTTGTGTACTATACACATCCTTAATAATCTTTCCATTTAAAGAAAGTTGTTTGGCATCCATTTGTCATATCACATAGTCACAATATGTGATAATGGCAATTGAAACTTCTAATAGACTTCGACATTGTAATCGGCGAAAAGGGTTCCTTCATAGTCGATACTATGAATTTACCTAAATCCCTTTGTTACAATCCTTAGTCATAAAAGTATACACCTTCCCATCCATGTCGGTCTTGGAGACCTACTTGCACCCTTTAGTTTTTACACCTTCAGGTACCCCAATCAAGTTCCAAACTTGATTGTTAAACATGGATTGTAATTTGGATTCCATGGTTCCTAACCATTTATCCAAATTAGGAGAGGACATCGCTTCTTGATAGCAAGTAGGATCGTCATTCTTAATGACTTCCACTTCATCACTTTCCGCAATGAGAAATCACTATTTCTTGAGTTCGGATCGTAACCTATCCAATCTACGATGGACTTGTGCATCTTGAACCGGTTTCACAACTCCTTTGTGAACTTGGTTCTGTCTCTACTCTTGGTTCCATATTATTTTCGGGTTCTTGAACTTCTTTCAAGATTAATTTTACTCCCACTAGATTCTTTATTGAGAAACTATTTCTCAAGAAACAAATCGTGTAGAGCAACAAACATTTTGTTCTCTTTGTGATTGTAAAATCAATATCCGAAAATAACCTTGTTAGATTTGGTGCTAACTTATAAGAGACAAGTCTCTTTACATAAGATTCGCAACCCCAAATCTTCATGAAAGACAAACTAAGTTTTCTTCCATGCCACATCTCATGTGGGGCCTTAGGAACCGATTTAGTAAGGACTCAATTCAGTGTAACCGCATCATTTCTAATGCATATCCTCAAAAGGAAATAGGAAATAGAAAAGTCTGATTGACACATCATCGAATGAACCATGTTCTACAAGGTTCAATTCCTCCTTTCAGACATACCATTCATAGTGGTGTTCAGTGTGGAGTCAACTCTTGAAACAATTTCATAGTTTTGAGATGATTGTCAAACTCTTGGCTCAAATATTCATCACCTCGATCTAATCGAAGTACTTAACAGTTTTACCAAGTTGTTTTGTACTTCATCTTTGAAATGTTCGAAACATCTCAAACGATTCACCTTTGGACTTGATCAGATAGACATAGTCATATCTAGATAAGTCTTTAGCGAAATGTGATGAAATACCGAAATCTTCCCCTAGCAATGCTTCTTAATGGTCCACATACATCTCATGTATAATGACCAATAAGTCACTAGCCCTCCCACTACTTTAGTGTAGGGTGGTTTGGTCGATAATCTCAATAAATAAGATCCACATTCCTCAAATGATTCATGGTCATATGAGTCTAAAAGTCCATGTTAATGGAGTTTAGATATATGTTTCTTATTTATTTGACCAAGCCGGAAATGCCATATAAACGCTTTGTTCATATTGTTCGGTTTAGATTTCCCATTTATATCATAGATATCTTCAATATTATTTTGTTTCTCATCATCAAGGATATGAAGACCATTTAATGACATATGCATTACAATAAGGCATATTATTAAATAAATATAAAACTTCTTATTGAAAATAAGAAAATTATATCCTTCATCATCCATTTAAGAAACGGAAATAATACTCCTACTCAAATCCGGAACGTAGTCATACTTGTTCAAAACAAGTACTACTTCACAAGGCAAAGTGACTTCATAAGTCCCTTATGGCTAATGTTGCAACTCTTGCTCCATTCCCATGCATAGGTTTAATTTACCTTATTTGAGTAGCTTTCTATTCTTTGTTCCTTGCACATTTAAACAAATGTGGGATCAAATCCTGTATCATATACCCAAGAACAAGAAGTCGAAAGGAAAATATCTATCATATAGATACTTGAAGTAATAGCAATCATATTGCCCTTCTTCACCTTTTAGGCCTTCCTAATAAGCCTTGCAACTTTGCTTCCAATGACAATCTTATTGCAATGATAGCAAAATGCATCCTTTTGAGACACTTTGGGTTTAGCCTCTTCGGCTATGACAACATTTGTCCTAGGTTTAGCAACTTTTGCTTTACCTTCTTTTCCTTCCTTTATGAACCCTTTTATTGTGTCAACCATTAACGCAATTTGCGGATTGCTCCTTCTTTCATCATATGAATTAAGAGCTTTCACCACAACATATATCTTTTGCTTAGCTTGCACTTGAAACATTTCCCTTTTTGCGGTGTGCTAGAACAAAAGTATTTATCATGTGCACAAGGTTCTTCATAAGAGCCTTTGAACATGATGACAAATATAAGGCAAGCAATATTGTCAGAATCATCACTATGTTTCTAATGTTGCTTCCTTATTTGCCCTTTGCAACATTTGCAATAGGTTTAATAGGAACGGATTTGTAATGAACGTACAAATTTACCTAAGAACCATTCTTTAGGCTTTTGATCCAATCAAAATTATTTGTATCATTCATTTCGAACTTTGTCCTTCATAAGGACGAATCGCAATTATCATTATGTAATGCTACTTCTACAACAAAATATACAAATTATATGAACACATATCAATATCAACACATTTATCATTTAAGAGCAAATAATGTATTTTACAAATACTCCCACTAAATCATACACCTTCTAATGCTAATAAGCATAATATGCATTTAATGGGCTAAGATCCAACTTTAATTTAATCTCAAGTACGCTATGGCGCACCGCTCAAGATTAAACTAATTAGGTAGAAAAACATCAATCATATCGTATATGACTCTTAGGACCTTTTATGAGATTTATTTAAGACATCATATGTCCAAGCATATTTTAATCTCATCTTATGCCTTGGGTCCAAAACCATTTTGATAACCCAATTAAGTTCATCCATTTTAAACGTATAGGAACCACCATTTCCTCATCTTGCTCGCAAACGGAATAGAATCAAAGCACCTTGCTATGGCAAGCCCACCCAAAACTATCCGAGTGGTCTCAAGTGTTTAAATCATGGATTGGCATAAAGAACTTAAAAGTTAAATGAAGGTTCTTTAAGGTAGATTATAAGCATATCAAGAAAGATAGTCATAATCATGCACCGTGTAAGTTCCCGTGAAGATAGGTGAGCCACAAGGACTACTTAAGTACCAACTCTTCCTTAGACAGAACTCTCCTAGTCATGCACAATTAGAAATCAACTCTGATTTGGCAACATAATCACTACCTTTTATAAACAATTAGTTTCCTTTTAAAATTTCGCGTAATTATGACTTGTTTCCATAAACAATCATAAAATTCAAAATTTACAATGTCTAAATCTAAACATATTAGGAAACTATAAATCAATGTTTCAACTAAACATTTTAGGAAATCACAATTCAATGTTTCAACTAAACATCTAATAAAATTCTTAACACTTAAGAACAAATAATTCATGCATCGCAACAATTAATAAAAACACATTTGAATTAATTAAGCATGCATCATAAATAATGAATTAATCTAGCATAGCCCTATAAATTTTATTTCCAGAAATTTATAGCATCCAGATTAAGACATAAAACATATAAGATTGCAAACACAATCATAGATTAGCAGAAAAATTAAACAAACTGATTCTGCCCAGATTTGGCTTATTATGTCGCGTGACATAACTAGCCAGTGGCTAGTTATGTCGCGTGACATAACTGGCCAGATTACCAGATTTCCTCCTTTGGCTTAATATGTCGCACGACATAGGTAGCCAGTTCGCAGGATTTCCAGATTTCAATCAATTCAGATTACATGCAATTAAATCATATAAAACAACCCTTTTACATATTTAATTCAACATAATTCGAAAACGATTTTCACATTGTTTCACATAAACAATCAAAATTCTATCGCATACAAAAACATGCAACGAACATATAAACAATTTATATAATCATTCTAGCATGTTAATTCAAACTTAATCATACGAACGGGGCTCTGATACCACTGTTGGGTTTTATGGATCCATGCGCAATGAATTAAGCATAAAATTAACACAAAACCCAAGCCCTAAGATCCGTTCTATACGATTAAATTGAATTGCTATGAGATAGAACTTACCAACCTAAATTGCTTTCCGGTCTTGAGCTATCGAACGGATAATTATGTGATTCGTAATCACAAACTTTTGATCTTCAAATCTTCAAATCTTCAACTCCTTTGGATCTTCGTATTTGAACTCTAGGTCTTTGATTTGTTTGAACAAAACTAAGGCCCTCTTTTGGTAATCCACACAAATATGAATGTCGAGAACAATTCGCAGGTTGGGAATTGCTAGATTCCTAAAACTTATGGAAGAATATTGAGAGTATTTTGTTATGATTTTCCCTTGAAAATTTTCGGCCGTACCTTAGGGTTGACAGACCTCACATATTTATACTACTTTAGTGTAAATATGTTTCCTAATCGAATTAGGAGAACAGTCATCCAAAAAGCGTACGTGGCTAGTTATGTCGCGCGACATAAGTAGCCGTTGGCTAGTTATGTCGCGTGACATAACTAGCCGATGCTAGTTATGTCGCGTGACATAAGTTGCCAAATACAGAAACTCTCAATCATTCTTCCCTTGGTTCAACCAACTCATTCTATTTGTGTGTGACCCAATAGGATTGTATTATGTTGGCAATGAGTCCGATCATATCGACCCTCATAAGACATAAGCGGACTCTAGCAAGCCATTATGTCCACCCAAATAACACAACGTAAGAGTTCACGTTTCCAATGGTACACTTCCATTTTTCCCTTTGTCTCACGATGTTATATTGAACACAAGTCATGGTCCACGTCAACTTGTATTTGTTCAATGCTTTCTCGATCTTGAGTATAATGATAGTCCAATCATATTGGGGTGTGGCCACACGCTTTCATCATTATCACTCATTGAGGGGCCCAAGCAAAACATCTCTCTTTCGAGGGACAAAATTCCATCTTGACTTATCAGCCTTCCCATCATGAATCCGATCATGCCAAAGATAGCCTTTATAGATATCGTGTTAAGATACCGTTTGACTAAAATCAAACATGACTTTCATCATATGTAAGGTTATGATAATCTCAGGTCTAGGGACTAAATGAAGTGACCATATGAGATTTAATTATGACATTTGACCATGACATAAATCTCATACGGGTCAAGTCCAGTTACTTGTTCTCTGACAAGTACCCATAATTTCAATGTGCATCTCTATGCATATAATCATCATATGATTATCCATTGACAATTATACTAATTATTTTCTTAATAATCAGGGACGGAGATTATTACAATAAATATGCAAACTATATAATAATCAAATAATAAACATAAACGATAAAGATGATACATAACGGTTTTCAGTTAAACATAACTAAAGCCTAGGGCATTACACCAACATTTATCAACCCGTTTTTTACTTACAAAATTCTTTAAATAGGGCAATATCAAGTTAAAGCACATACTAACACTGTTTTCCTAGAATTGGGCCAAAAAAAATAATTTGATTTCGCTACTTCAAAAATTTTAGTTCCTTGAGACGGAAAATATAATTTTCCCTTCTAGTTAAAGCACATAATAATGCAATTTTTTGGCAAAAAAAGTAGTATTATTTTTTGTTGATTTATTATGAGTTGAAAGTAATATTCATTTTTGAAATGAAGGAAATAATTTTTTTACATAATGACATTTTTTTAAGTTGACTTGAGACGGAAAATATAATTTTCCCTTCTAGATTTATTTATTTTAGTTTTATTTATTAAGACTTAATTTTTATTTTGCAAGTAATTAAATTGAACATTAGGATAAATTATTTCACTATCAAATAAATAAATGCTTCCTTCGTCCCATTTTAAACATCCTTTTTTTTTTAATAAAAGGTGTCCCATTTTAAATTTAAAAAATTTACAATGAAAAAATTATAAAATTTCAATATTAAATGGTCTTATAAGTCATACTCACAACAACTATTCACTAATTATATATAAAAAAAGGCACAAATAAATGAAACCAAGATTAATAATCCATCAAAATTTGATAAAATAAAAAATAAAACATAAATAGTATTATTTTTTAGGCGAATAAAGTAGCATTATTTTTTAGGTGAATAAAGTAGTATTATTTTTTAAAATGTTCATTGAGCCAAAGGAAGCAATGTTAATTTTTCTTGGACATATAAAAAATGCTACTTTTTTTTAAGGAAAAAAAATTACTTCAATTCAAAATGAATACTCCCTCCGTCCCGCTAATATTAACACACTTTCCTTTTTGGGCGTCCCGCTAATATCCGCACACTCCCAAAAAGGAAACTTTATATTAATAAAATATTCACCCAACCCCACTCATTCTCTCTCCTACATTATTTTAATACTCACAACACTATTATAATTTATTACACCCTCCACTCATTCTCTCTCCACTCATTCTTTTACACTCACAACATTTTATTAAAATATCATATTCCTTAATTCCCGCGCAAACAGTGTTTGTGCTAATACTAATGGGACGGAGGGAGTATTACGTTCGTCTCATAATTAATACTACTTTCTATATCAAAAGAAAATTGCTTTCTTTGCCTCAAGGAATTTACTTGTCTCAAAAAATAATATTTATTTTTTGACACACGAAGACACAAACATTATAAAGAATAATTTTTACAAAATAATACTACTTCGGTTAAAAAAATAAAATAACATCTTCATTCCAATGAATATTTTATAAAATATTACTTAAGTTGTTTAAAAAGGTAATGTCATATTTTGAAACGAAGGCACTAACATTACAATATTTCAAAAATGAATATTCCTTTCGATTCGAAATGAATAACCCAAAAATAATACTACATTTTTTTTTCCAAAAAAAAAAGAGCATTATTTCCTTCGTCCCAATGTATATTTAAAAAAATGATACTACTTCATTGGCCTCTGCAATTAATGTTTGTAATGTTAGTGTCTTCGTCTCAAAATATTGCATTAATTTTTTAGACGAATAAAGTTGTATTATTTTTTAAAATGTTCATTGAGACGAAAGAAGCAATGTTCATTTTTTTTTGGACATATAAAAAAAATTTACTTTTTAAGAAAAAAAATTCATTCAATTCAAAAATGAATATTACTTTCATCCCATAATTAATACTACTTTCTATATCAAAGAAAAAAATGCTTCCTTTGACTCAATGAATTAACTTGTCTCAAAAATTAATGTTTAGTTTACGACACGAAGACACGAACATTAGAAACATTAATTTTTACAAAATAATACTACTTCGGGTAAAAAAATAAATTATTATATTCGTCCCAAGGAATATTTTATAAAAATATTACTCTATATGTTTAAAAAATTAATGTCAAATTTTGAAACGAAGGAACTAACATTACAAACATTAATTTTTGAGGCGAATGAAGCAGTACTAATATTCATATTAGTAAAATTATGATTATTATTAGAGTTGGTCTTATAAAAAACTAGTTTTTTCTTAAGATAAGGAAAAACGTGTTTTTCAAAACGCTGCTCAAAATAAACGGTGGCAATTTTGTAATTATTGGCAACCATGTTCAAAATAAACGGTGGCATTTTTGTAATTACTGGCAACCATGATAAATGTCAGTGTTAATATTACAAATGACCAGTGATTTCATACTGGCATTTTATAAACATGAAACTGACACTTTTTACACGGGCACTTTTATATACATGAACTGGCACTCTTCATACTGGCACTCTGTTACACTAACACTGGCACTTTGTTACACTAATATTTTTGCTGGCTCTCAAAAATACAAGCACTGGCATTCAAAAATACATGGACTGGCATTTGAAAACACATTTACTGGCACTCAAAAATGCATATACTGGCACTCAAAAACACTGATAATTATTTTTGCTGATATTCAAAAAAACATGAACTGGCATTCAAAAAAAATGGACTGGCATTCAAAATTACATGAACTGGCATTCAAAAATACATGACATTCAAAAATTACATGAACTGGCATTCAAAATTACATAAACTGACATTCAAAATTACATAAACTGGCATTGAAAAATACATGAACTGTCTGATGGCTCTCAAAAAACACAAACACTGGCACTCATAAAAATATATACTGGCACTTCAAAATAACCTACACTGGCATTCAAAATCAGGTAGGCTGACACTCAAAAATCCCAAATGATTTGTTCGGCTCTCTGTTCGGATCATTCTCAGCAAAGGAACCAGCGTTAGATGACGGCTTAGGGCTAGAATAGGGGTGAAGACGATTGATTTTTGGTGTTATTGAGAGGGATTTGGGCCGAAGAAGACGGAGGTTGCTTGGCCGGAGTAGGAGGGCGTCGGCTTAGGGCTAGAATAGGGCCGGAGAAGATGGCGGAGAAGGTCAGTTTTTGGCGATTGAAGGAGAGTTGGAGGTCGTCGGTTGGTTTCTGGGATCGAAGAGGGGATTGGTGTTGCCGGAGAAGGAGAAGACGGTGAGAGCGATTGCAATTGGGGAAATTGGAGAGGTCGCCGGTAATGGATTTGGTGAGGGAGATCGGTGAGGACGAAGAAGACGCAGAGATCTTCCCCTTTGCGTATAGAGAGAGAGAAGAGAGAGAGAGAGGTTATTATCTGTGTGTAACCGTGTGTTGTTATTGAGGAAGACGGTAAAACACGTTTTTTGTTAAGTTAACAAAAAACGCGTTTTTTACAAATTTTTGGCTTATTATTATCATCATTTATAATAAAAAATATACTTTACACTTAATTAATTTGCACAAAAATGATATTGAAAAATTAAAAAGAAAAATTAAGAAAGGATAATTAAGAAATTTGTATTAAAAAAAGAGTATTTTATTTTGTGTCCAAATTAAATGAAAATAGTCTCTAATTATAGAGGGAAAAAAATTATGAATTTTGATGTAAATTTTTAGAAATTTTTTTTTTTTATAAAATAATTGAGGTCGAAAAATCGGTATAAAAAATAAAAATCTGAAAATAAAGAGGCCAATCAGAGTTTGACAGATGTTGCAATTAAAAAAAAAAAGAAAAGAAAAACGTACGCGGACACGCGCCATTGTCGGCGCGTGTACCGCACGCGCCAAAATACCCACCAATCAGAGCGAGCCACGTCTGCTCTGATGACTAAATCTTCAATATTGCCACTATGTGAAATTACGAAATTGCCCTTGGTTTGAGCGGGAAAGCAAGACTTTCTTGCTTTTATATATAGATAGATAGATTGATTCCCTTTTGCCGCTTCAACTTTGACATGATGAAACATTCCCTTCGTTATTCCAGACTCGGATAATGACAATAACTCCAAACAAAAAAAGTTCTTCGTATTGCACAACAATGTAAATGCAGAAAACTTGCCAATCAAATATTTTACACTTCATTCAATATATATATATATATATATATATATATATATATATATATATATAAAAGTATATATATAAAAGGCATATTCAGAAATCTCGGAAACTCATTTTGGGGTCCTGTTGTTTCCTACCCCCTCTTCCTCTTCCATATCCTCTACCTTTCCCCCTTCCTCTTCCTCTTCCCCTTCCTCTACCTCCCATTCGTTTGAAAAACGACTTTCCATGTTTCATCTCCACAAGCGAATGGAGTAACTCATCACACAGAATACACCCACGATGCAACGTTGCCCCATCATCCAACGGTGTTGATTTCTTATTGAAGTCAACCTCTATTATGTTTGACTCACATTCAGGGCACCTTTCCCCAGTAGTGCTTATTCTATGAGCACCTTCCGGAAGGTAAACGAGACAATTGCACATGTTACAATAAAGCCTCCATTTCGGAGCACTGATTGGGTCGAGAACGAGGGTCCCGTCGCATTCTGGACACGCACAAACACCTTGTGATATTAATGAATGGCGGCATGTGGGGTGGGGACAGAGGAAACAAGGCATGCCTGCTCCCTTTCCTAACTTGCCTGAAGTGCCGGTTTTAGTGGTGCTGAACAATGTGTTTATACCTTCAAATGGAGGGTTGTTGTAACAATAAGGACAGAGAGGAAATGATTTTCCTTCAGGACCAGCCAAGGAGAAAATTAACAGCTCGAAGTTGTCAAGAGGACAAGTAAGCTCTTTATACAGCTGCCAAACAAGGAATCACGAAAACCATAAGGATAATGAAACAGTTTTGATTAAAAATTGTATACAGCCTCCGTTCCATGTTCCCATTTGCCATTTTTTGTCCCAAAAAGATAGTCCCATTTCCTTATTTTTCAGGTTAAAATCATTGAATTTCCAAAATTGTCAATCAAAGAAGTAGAGAGAGAGAGAGAGAGAGAGAGAGAGAGAGGAGAGGATGAGAGTCAACCAAGGAAGAAGAGGGAGTAATGGAGTAATAAGCAAACCTAATCAAGGTTAGTGTTGGAAATGAAAATAGGTGGTTAAAATGTTTGAATACTCAGATGAGACTATCATTATTGGACGGAGGGAGTACTAACGTATTGTATTGTATTATGTCTTCTTACCTTGATTGTGCCCTTTTGAGGCACATAGTACACCTCCTCACATGTACCACAGTACAACCGTGATGGCAAGGTTGAGATGTACTTCATGTACCGCAGGCACTTTCCACATTTGCTAAGAGAGCGACCAGAGTCAGAGAGCTGAGAAAACTGCGCTTCAAAAAGTGCATCCATGTTCTCTATCTGCACCCAAAAGGCCAATGAGATTCAGAAGGATATTAACCTTATATTTGAGAAGGGGGGAGAAGGAAAAAAAGAAAAAAAAAACGCAGGGGGATCCATAAACAATTAACAATAATAATATAAAATATAGAACAGAAAAGCCTTGGCATTATCCTGAGGAATGCCACTAACACACTGATATTTTCTGCTGTCTATGTTTATTTCAACAAATTTCCTGATGCAGATCAATAGGAAGAAAATGATCCAGACCAACAGGCTGTGACCCAGGCGGGCGCCTCATTATTGGCCAGGCGGCAGCCTCACCGGGAGGAAATCGACCCTAGCCTACTGGACGCGAGGCTGGCGCCTCACCCTCTGCCAGGCGGCCGCCTCACCATCAAAAACCCAACTAGACGCGAGGCTGGCGCCTAGGCGGGTGCCTCAACGACGGGCTCAGGATTGCGGGCTTTTGTGTTGATGATGTTTTAAACATTTAGTTAGGGTATTTGAGTCTTTTCCGTTCCAATTCGTAGGGTTTTCTTAAGAGTATTTAAACTTGTTTTAAGGTTTTAAACAACTTAGACTTTGATTTTATGAATAGAGAAAAGCTTAGGCTTGAATTATTGATTCTTGTTCTTTCCGTTCGGTCAATCTCATACTTCGTGCATCATTTGGTATCAGAGCCTGGTGTTCAATGGCCGAACGTGGGCGGGGTAATCGTGGTGGTCGTGGTAGGGGGCGTGGAGCAGATCCCCGGGCAAACGAAATCCATCGTGAACGAAACCTACATGACATCGAGAATGACGAATTGAGAAACCAGATTCAACAGCTCCAATGTCTCCTTGCACGATTGGAGGCTCCCACCGATGTGGGCTCTGATTCAGATGTATCGTCGTCTGATGATGGAGAATATGCAGAGGGGATCAATCCCTTCGCTCGAGGTCATGAACATGGATAAAGGTATGGGGCAGATCCTTCGAAGGATATCGGCGTGAAGATCGACATTCCGGAGTTTGAAGGTAAGGCAATCCTGATGAATTCATTGATTGGCTTAATACGATTGAACGTGTTTTTTATTTAAAACATATGAGTGATAGTAATAAAGCGAAAGTGGTTGCAATCAAATTGAAAAAACATGCTTCAATTTGGTGGGAACATGTTAAGAAACAAAGGGTTAGAGAAGGGAAATCAAAGATTACATCTTGGGATAAGATGAAGAAATTGTTGCGACGAAAATTCCTTCCTAAACACTATAGGCAGGAGTCCTTTCTTGATTATCATAATCTGAGGCAGGGTGATCTGGCTGTCGAAGAGTTCATAAACGAGTTTGATCGTTTGCGGATGCGGTGTGATGTCGCGGAAGAGGATGAACAAACGGTGGCTCGCTTCCTGAGGGGACTACGCGTTGATGTCTCAGAGGTGGTTCAATTGCAGCAGTACTGGACTTACGAGGATGTTTGTCAGCTTGCTCTGAAGGTTGAGAAACAATTGAAGAGAAAGAAGGTTGTGAATCGATGGCAGGGCAGAGATTTTGCTAATACTAGAGGCGTCGATAGTTCTAGCACACCCAAGGGGGATCCACCTAATGCTCCTAGGACACCAGCTGCAGCAAACTCGGGTACCACATCAACCCTAGAGGGAGGCAGCCTGCCAGGTGCTTCAAGTGTCAGGGGATTGGTCATCTTCAAGCCGAGTGTCCCAACAGGAATGTTGTTGCTTTAATTGAGGATAAGTTACCGGTGTATGATGAGGAGGATGAGGTGTCTGATGGTGAGACCGAGGAGGTGTATGCGAATAATGGTCCAACCTTGGTGGTTAGGCGTGTGTTGAGTGCGACTGCATCGGATGATAAATAGTGGCCTCGCCATAATATCTTTCATACAAAGTGCACTGCCAAGGGTAAGGTTTGCAAGGTTATTATTGACGGTGGTAGTTGCGAGAATGTTGTCTCTACTACTATGGTGGAGAAATTGAGTTTGCCCACTACAGCACACCCACAGCCATACAAGTTGTCTTGGTTGATCAAGGGCAATGAACTCAAGGTGGATAAGCGGTGTCTCGTGCAGTTTTCTATTTTGTAAGCGTTATACAGATGAAGTTTGGTGTGATGTTGTGCCCATGGATGCATGTCATATTTTATTGGGTAGGCCTTGGTTATTTGACATTATTTGACAGGCGAGTTAAGCATGATGGGTTCAAGAATACATACACTTTTCGCATGAATGGTGTCTCTATTAGTTTATGCCCTAAGGACCCGAGACAGGAGTCGTCAGCTAATACTAGTTCCACAAATACTGTCGGTCACCAACTTCTTAGCCGCTCAGTGTTCGATTCAGCTACAGCAGTGGAGCAGGGGTTTTATGTTCTTGTCGTGCTTGAGGAGAACAAGTCGGATTTGTTCACACCCGCAACGGTGCAGTCATTACTAGATGATTACTGTGATGTTACACCTGAGGAGATTCCGCCGGGTCTACCTCCCATGCGGGATATTCAGCATTGTATTGATCTTGTTCCGGGTGCCTCTATTCCGAACAATGCTGCTTATCGTTTGAGACCCAAAGAACATGAAGAGTTGGAGAGGCAAGTGAGGGAATTACTTGACAAGGGTGTCATTCGGGAAAGCATGAGCCCATGTGCAGTTCCTGCTTTGATGGTGCCTAAAGCTGAGGGTACGTTGCGTAAGTGTATGGATAGTCGGGCAATTAATAAAATCACCATCAAGTACAGGTTTCCCATTCCTCGGATCGATGATTTGCTTGATCAGTTACATGGTGCAGTGGTGTTTTCTAAGATTGATTTGAGGAGCGGGTATCACCAGATTCGCGTCAGACCGGGGAATGAGTGGAAGACGGCTTTCAAGACCCGGGATGGATTGTATGAGTGGATGGTGATGCCTTTTGGGCTATCTAACGCCCCTAGCACTTTCATGCGACTTATGAACCGGATTTTCAGACCCTTTATCGGTACGTTTGTTGTTGTTTATTTTGATGATATTCTGGTTTATAGTAAGTCGGTGGAGCAGCACTTGGCACACTTGAGACAGGTTTTTGATGTTCTGCGGGAGCAGAAATTATATGATAACCGTAAGAAGTCACTTTTTGACTGAACAAGTGACTTTCTTAGGGTATATTGTTACCAAGGAGGGTATTCGAATGGATGATTCAAAGGTGGAAGCTATTACTAGCTGGCCTACACCGACGAATGTTCATGATGTTAGGCATTTTCATGGTTTGACTTACTTTTATCGCCGTTTTATTCGTGATTTCAGCAATATTATTGCCCCTCTTACTGACTGTATTAAGGGGAATGTGTTTGTGTGGACTAAGGCGATGATGCTTTTCAGCTTTTGAAAACTGTGGTAACACAAGCTCTTGTACTC
Organism: Adenophora triphylla var. japonica; assembly: GCA_022495995.1. Taxonomy (NCBI): domain Eukaryota; kingdom Viridiplantae; phylum Streptophyta; class Magnoliopsida; order Asterales; family Campanulaceae; genus Adenophora; species Adenophora triphylla. Next base: position 74,425 of record JAFEMH010003156.1, read on the forward strand.
ATTTTGCCTAATTTTGATGAGGTTTTTGAGGTTCATTGTGATGCTTCCAATGTTGGTGTTGGTGGAGTGTTGAGTCAGAATAAGAAGCCTATTGCTTTCTTTAGTGAAAAGTTGAATGATGCTAAGAAGAAGTACTCGACTTATGATAAGGAGTTCTATGCTATTGTTCGCACCTTGGAACATTGGCAGCATTATCTCTTGTCGACGGAATTTGTGTTGTATCCTAACCATGAGGCACTCCAATACATTCAAGGACAACATAAGCTTAATCTGCGACATGCCAAGTGGGTGGAGTTTATCCATATTTTTACTTTTGTCATCACGCATAAGGCGGGAGTTCAGAACCGAGTCGCAGATGCTTTGAGCCGTCGGCATTCATTACTAGCTACTTTGCGCGTTGAGGTATGTGGGTTTGACACTTTTCATGATTTATATCGTGATGATCCATATTTTCGGAATGTGTGGGAAAAGTGTGCCCGGGGTAGTTTCTACAGTATCTTCTTCATGATGGCTATTTGTTTAAGGGGAAAAGCTTTGTGTTCCTTATTGTTCATTGCGTGATCTAATTATTTCTGAGGGTCATGAAAGGGGACTTGCTGGACACTTTGGCAAGGATGAAACATTGGCACTTATTGCAGAGCAGTTCTATTGGCCCCAGTTGGGACATGATGTTGCTCGATTTGTGGAGAGGTGTCGTGTCATGTGGCCAAAACTCGTAAGACCAATGCGGGTCTCTATACTCCTTTGTCGGTTCCAACTGCACCTTGGGAAGACATCAGCTTGAATTTTGTGTTGGGATTGCCTCGTACGCAGCGACAGAAGGATTCTATTATGGTGGTTGTGGACCGTTTTTCTAAAATTTCCCATTTTGTTTCCGGCAATAAAACTTTTGATGCAACACAGGTAGCAGACTTGTATTTTAAAGAGATTGTGAAGTTGCATGGCATTCCCAAATCTCTTACGTCTGACAGGGATGCCAAGTTCGTTAGTTACTTTTGGCGCACATTGGGGAGGAAGATGGATTCGCGATTACAGTTCAGTAGCACTTTTCACCCGCAGACTGATGGACAAACTAAAGTTACTAACCGTAGTTTGGGCAATTTGCGCAGTTTGGCTGGTGACCATCCACGCCAATGGGATTTGACACTTGCGCAGGCTGAATTTGCTTACAACAACTCTCAGAACAGCACTACGGGTAAAAACCCTTTTCAGATTGTTTATGGGCGTAATTATGTTAGCCCCTTGGATCTTATTCCTCTTCCGGTTACTAGTCAGTTTAGTTCTGATGCAGAGGCACGTGCAAGCCAGATTAAGAAGCTCCATGAGCAGGTTTGCAAACGGATTGTTCAGCAGAACAGTAAATACAAGCAGCGGGTCGATGCACATCGAAAGCAGGTTGTGTTCCAGGCAGGTGATTTAGTTTGGGTTTATTTGCGCGAGGACAGGTTTCCTGGAGGACGTTTTGGCAAATTACACCCGAGAGTTGATGGACCATTTCGAGTGGCGGAGTGGATTAACGACAATGCTTACAAGATTGACTTGCCAGGTGATTACAACGTCTCTGCAACATTCAACATGGCTGATTTATCTGCGTACCATGGTGACAGTGTTGATGATGTCGACTCGAGGTCGAGTCTTTTTCAACAGGGGGTGAATGATGCAGATCAACAAGAAGAAAATTATGCAGACCAACACAGGCGGGCACCTCATTATTGGCCAGGCGGCAGCCTCACCCGGAGGAAATCGACCCTAGCCTACTGGACGCGAGGCTGGCGCCTCACCCTCTGCCAGGCGGCCGCCTCACCATCAACCAGACCCAACTGGACGCGAGGCTGGCGCCTCACAATCAGCCTGGCGGGCGCCTCAACGACAAGCTCAGGATTGCGGGCTTTTTTGTTGCTGATGTTTTAAACATTTAGTTAGGTATTTGAGTCTTTTCCGTTCCAATTCGTTTTTAGGGTTTTCTTAAGAGTATTTAAACTTGTTTTAAGGTTTTAAACAACTTAGACTTTGATTTTATGAATAGAGAAAAGCTTAGGCTTGAATTATTGATTCTTGTTCTTTCCGTTCGGTCAATCTCATAGTTCGTGCATCATTTCCTTTGCCTTGTTGTTTCACCTTAAGAAGACCTCACAGATCAGCGAACGGGAACTTTTAATCTCTGATGCTCGGACTCTTTCGTTTACCCCGCCATACCCGTGTCCGACACTCCGATTTTAGTGTTATTGACAAGTGTCCGGCGGGGTAAGCCAAAGAGTCCGAGCATCATAGCTTTTAATTGTTTACAGAAACAAGAGACTTTTAATAGGAAACTAAATATTATGTCCAAAAGTAGATAAAGATTGAAACACCAGACTTCGTCGATAATTTAAAAAAAATAAAAAAAATCAACTCTTGCCCTAGATATAACATGACTGGACTGCACACTCAAAGTCCTTCCTCCGAAATAGATCTTGGGATACTTAGCTAGGTCATATGAAAGACAAAATGCTCATCCTAATTCAAATAAATCAAATTGAAGTGATGAAATTAAAATATACCTGCTGGACAAAGAAACTGAACTTCCTCTTGAATTGTTCAAGAACATGATGCACCACAAGAGAATGATCTGCTTGACCTTTAGAAACCAGAGTAATCTGTTGCTCAATGAAACCCCGTATGTCAGGCAAACAGAGATCTGGATCTATACACTGATAGCCTCTTATTAGGCTAACACCCAACACTGTCGGAACTAACCTTCTTCCTCCCTCCACCTGCAGTTTAAAGGCAGGGTGAATGACATACTCTCTCCATCCCGGAAAGTTAGTCCCTCTTTTTTCGTTATTAGTTTGAATGAACTTTGAGCAATAATTTAGGTTAGTTTTAATTATCCTAATGAAAATCTAAAACTTATTATTGATACACTATTATAAATATTATCAATAAAAAAATTAGATTCTCGTGAAAATAATTAAAAGTAACCTAAATTTCAAAATTTAATCAAACTAACAATGAAAAAAAGAGGGACTAACTTTCCAGGACGGAGAGTGTATCACACAACTAAGTTGACAATCTTTCGACAACAGACCCAGAAAAACATTTAGAAATTAACAGACCTTTACATAGTTGCGTTCACTTATGTTGTTAATATGTACAGGAATGGATGCATCTGTACCTATTCCATTCTTTTCCATTAAAGATATCAGTTCACTCTCGGTCAAGTAATCTGGAGGCGAAGTCTTTCCCTGGAAATTTAAATATTAATGAAGGAGATATCAATAAATAAAATGCAAAACCAGCCTCGGAAGTGGACATACCCATCAGCAACTGTAATAATACCCATAATAGAGATTGCTTATTTAGTATAGTACCTCATATAGCTCAACTTTTGACAAATTTATTTTCTCCCCTTCTACAAACTGAGGAAGATTTGTCTCGTTTATTGCCAACCATGGCATAATTGCTGTAAATCCTTTAACTGTGACACGTTGCCCAACACAATGGAAGAATTCTCCACCGATTGAAAATTCAATCTTCCTCCTATGAAACCATAGTCATGACACTATATCATTATAAGTGCAAAGTATGATATGAACAATTCACAAAGGAGAATTTAGCAACTTCAGCCGAAAATGGAAACTTATTTTAGACAATTTCCATTTGAAAAAATGCACACTTATTTTGGGACCAATGGACTAATATATATGAGCAATATTCTAACAACTACCTTAATAATACATATGCCTTAAATGAAATAAAGAACTTTGATCTCAATTAGCAAGTACTAGGTATGAGTGACAGAGCATTTACCTTATATATTTGCAGTCAGGAGAAAGGGTACCAAGAAAATGCTGACAGACATATTGGTAAATTCTCCAAGCATCTGATCCTAGCATATCCTCACTAGCTGAGCGCATCGGAGTAATGGGTGGGTGGTCACCTACATCAGTTCCTGATCGAGGCTTATTATAACCATCATTCAGTAACATCTGTACATAATTACCCCATACTGGATTATTTGCTAAAGCTCCGAGTGTGCCCTTAAAATCAAATGATGAAGGGTATGCTGTGCTCTCTGTACGTGGATAGCTAGAAAAAAAAATCAGGAGAAAAGAAAATAGATGAGTAAATACATAAAATAGAAGATTTTTTTTTTGGGAACTATCAACCATGACTGAAAGAAATAATAAATGGCACTGTAACTGTAACATTCAAATTTAAATGCAACATTCCACATGTTGCTACAAAGAACATTTCCAAGCCAGTACATGGGCGAAGGTATAGGGTTAGAAAATAGCTTTGCTCTTAATTAAAGCATACGTGATATTGATGCATTAGATTTCAGTATACGATTGTGGATAAACAGCTTCAAAACTCTTTCTCCTCCGATTCTTCTGTTTCCAAACCTATAATAGTACACTGTTTTATTTGATGTCGTCTTGACAAGAACTTCCTAGTTGTTAACTACTAGCATTGTTGTAATTATGACCAATCCCTGGATACAATTGTTTTCCTTGGTTATTAGAATTGTTTATCGTGGACTCTTTGAATGCAACAGAGGGAGAACTTATTAAAGTCTAAACCTCAGGAGGAAGCTGCTGTACATCCCGAGATGCAAGTGCACAAGGAAACTGTCCTGGGATATACAAGATGGAAGCTGAAAAGGCTGTCATGCTCAACTCAACGCAGCCTTAGTCTCAATCACTTGGGAATGGCTACATGAATCTTTTTCCACCATAACACTCTTTATTACTGATGTCCATCCCTTCCACTACTTCAAGTCTGGCTGATGTTACCGGAAACGCTGCAAACCAATTTTTGCTTTTATCTTTCTCTAAAAAACAAAACATAAATAAATAAAAGAACTCCCTCTGATCCTGAATTAAGTGCTACATTTGACTTGGCGCGCAGATTAAGGAAACTAATTTGACCCTAAAACTAGTGGATACAAATACTTGTTGGGAAATCACGCAGCGGAACGGCCCAAGACAATGGAGAAATTAATAAGAACAACACGCACGAAAAGTAAATCACACACAAAGAAACACACAAGAATTGTTTACCCGGTTCGTTACAACAACAACTACCTTCGGGAGCGCTATCAAGCCAAAATATTCTCTCTAATATCTTCAATGATGTTGCACAAATATGATTCTAGGCTATCACAAGTATTTATAGGATACAATAATCCCTAGTCCTAGGTCAATAAGGAATTTCTTGTCCACAAAGAAAAAGACTTCTTTTTCTCCAAGCAAAAAGATCCACCACAATTAGGAAACCAAATAAAATCAGAATCCTGCCTGGATTTGACCAGCCCACACCAAGGGCTGCCTATGGTTTGATTTGTGGCCATGATTCTTGTTGTCCGACAAATTCCTTCCTGATTTTGTTCTTGGTTAGGACTTTAACCCCAACAATACTTTGAAAGTGGGCCCCCAAAAACTTGTTGACAAAAATCATTAAAATATTCTAAAAAAAGAAAGTGATCAGTTATTTTGAATCATCCCAAAAGTGAATACGTAGTACTTAAGTTGGATTGGATGGAGTGATAAAGTTTGCCAAAAGTTGACAATAATCACTCAAAAAGGGGTTTCATAGTTTCCTAGACCATCGCACACATTAACCCTTTGAACTGGATTTGACCTTCTCATAGATTCCTAGACCATCTCACTACATGAACTCTGTAACTCTGGATTTCGTCTTTTCATGGGTTGAACGCTTCATGTATTTTGTTATCAGAAGTCTGGCATACCCTAGAGATGTTCGACAAGAGTTTAACACAAATGATTTAGTACATGAGAACTACTTTCCGTTCCAAAGAATTTCACAATAATTTCCCAGACACTTTATGGTAAGCTCTGATTGACGTTCAAGAATTAACCAACATAGTGATCTAAAGCCTAAAGATCTCAGAAGCACAAAAAAATGATCGCCTCCATGACAAAATTCTAGTTGTTCTATATATATATAAAAAAAAAAAAAAAATAAAAGATTGTGAGTTATTCCTCCCAAAAATGTCACTATCAAGGGAAATGTGTAACTTCCATCTATAAATATATAATAGCATGTTTGTTGTAAATAAGAACACAAGTGATGGCAAACATGAATGAGGTTAGATATGTATTTTCTCCCATTATTGAATAAGACAAACAGTAGTAACAAACATTGTTAAAGTTTTTCTAAAACTTGCTGACTAAGTTTGTACATACGTAAAGAAATAAGTACTCCCTCCGTCCCACTACAAACTACACACTTTCCTCATAGGGCGCCCCATTACAAACTACACACTTCCTAAAATGAAAATGTTTTATTACTATTATATTAATGGAACCCATATGCCATACTCACAACAACAATTCAATTATTATTTCCTACCCCACTTTCTCTCTCCTACCTTACTTTACATACTCACAATACCTACTCCACTACAATTTTTCTTAATTCTTGTGCAAATAGTAACTGGGAAGGTTGTAGTGGGACGGAGGGAGTATGTTTTAGGGAAATAGAATTTTGAGGAAATACAACGGATAGATGGAAATCTTAAAATAGGAAAACTTAAATATACCATCATTTTGGGGCTGTTAGGAGTCATGAAAGGATAAAGAGACTTATTTGAGTACTCATTTTTTTCCTAAAAAAATAGAAACTCATTATATTTAATTTTATCTATTTTCAAAAAATTAATTCCAATTTGGGAAGGAAGTAATCATATTTTGGAAATGAAAGTTTGGATGAGCGAATTTGGAGGTTGAGTGGGATAAATCTACTGTTAATGGGATGTTGCCAGATTAAGGCAATAAAGATGGTTAGTGGTTAGGTTAAAGATTGTGATAGTAATTGTGATAGTAAAAGAAGGCAATAGTTTTGGCTATAAAATTTGCTCCATTTATTTAAAATAAATGGGGTGGAAATTACTAAATTAACCACTCCTCAATTCTAAGTTAGTAGTATTTTATTATTTAATATTTTAATGTTTTATTTTATAAGTTTCTTTAAGCAATTTTACTATTAATATTGAGAAAAAAAAATAGTCGCTGAGCGTAGCGCGGGTGTACTGCTAGTTAAAGTTAAAAGAAAATAAGAGATATATGGATGAGTAAGCTGAAAGGCATACACTAAGCCCTGATAAATCAAAAAAGTGTTCTCTGAAGCATCACAATATAGCATCAAACCATTTGAACAATTTGAAATCCTAACTGTACAAGTATCAGCATATCATCATGGTAATGTTAAGTGAAAAGGGGAAAACCTGATAAAACCTTGAGTATACAATCGCTCAGCCAATTGCATGGCCAAATGAGGTCCAAAGCCTAATGCACTTGAAGCAACCTATATTATTCAAAGATAATGAAAAGCTTGTCAGGCCCAGATTTTTTTATTTCAACATGCAAGTAAACAGATTACGACTACGTGGTTAATGTATAATTTTCTTAGGTTTAAATTTGAACTCCACATCAGTCATCTGCAGGTTTGAGAAAGACTGATATGTAAAAGCCTGAATTTGTATAGTATGGACAAGAAACAGAATAGTACAAAAGTAAGGAATACTACAACATGTATTTTGAATCAATGCAATAATTTACCATGTTACAGGAAAAAAGGTGCTTACAGATATAGCAAGATGACAACATATAGAATTTAGATCACTCAAGTTTTCAACCATATACTCCCTTCGTCCAAGAGAAATATCCCTATTGACAAGTCAAACTTTGTAAGAATGTAGCTTTTGCTTGTGCCTTCTTGAAATTGCACTAGGTATATAACTTTTTAGAGATGAGACCATTTTTGTGACAAACCAAAAAGGAAAGACAGGCAATACTTTTGGGATGGATGGAGGGAGTAGTGACTTTATTATCTAGTCAGCAGAGATGGGGGGAATTGGCCACGTTACAAACTCCCAACTTCTCATTCAAAATCTTTGACTTAATCAACTTGCAACTTCCCACAGATGAAGTGCCAAACTGGCAGAATGGACAGGATTTAAAGATTGTTACCTTAGATGCAATGCCTGACTGGCAGAACAGTTGTTGTTTGGGGTTTGTTCTTTAGAAAGTCTACAAAAGCTAGTTGATTAAGTGCTCTCAGGAAATCCTAGGTTAGATGAAAAAATTCCTCGTGGAGCATGAAAGTCCCTGACATGCTCTTTAGCATTTCAAATCCATGTAGGTGGTCACAAAATCAAAGCAATGCACCAAGAAAATATTGAATTGCCAGGTTTTGATGGTGGCGGTGCTGCAGCTGGAGTTCATGTTAGAATGGTGAATATTTGAGAAACTATAGAAATATGTCTTTGCCGTTATCTGATCAGATATACCAATAGTGAGTGGTCTCATGTTGATCCTTGAGGATTTAGGAAACTAATAGCCTTAGGTAACCATTACGTTTCTACTTTACAAATTAAAACCGGAGATATGTTTCCATATTCATCCATCTCTATTTCATGTCCAACCCATATCAATAAACAGAATTAGGCATCATTTTTGTTTGTGTTTTCCAACTCCAAAATGTTATTATGAATCTTTATTTCCTTTCCCCAAATTCTTGATTATAGATTCCTCCCCCCCACCCTATTTCAGCTAGTAATGCATCAATCAAAGTGGTGAACCCCAATTTGCTGATCAAATTGAACCTACACATTAAGATAAAATTCCCGATTTTGAAAGGTAATATTGCTGCGCTGAGATACCCTGCTTATGACCTAATTCAAATGTCAGAGCCAAATAAAAAAAAGGAGTTTTTATCCAAATTTGTTGAAATAAATTTACTTTTGTTACTAGAAATGAATAGAGTTAGAGAAAATTTTTGGTCCTTCAAGAAATGAAACAGATAGCAAATCCATCCCAGAGAAACAGAAACAGAGAAATGAAACAGTTATCAGAAAGGCTCTTCGGACTAGAATCACTAAATCATGGCAAGTGGGTTCGTAAATTATGAGCAAGAAGAAGAAAGGGATAGGTGAATTTTTACGTCCTAAGCCTAGGGCAATGAGATGATTGCCAGAAAGGAACTAAACATATTTCTTGAACCAAATTGAAAAGAGAATTTTAGTTACTAAACTCAGTTCAGTTTGTGTCAACAACTGGGAGTCCATGACACATCCTTACTATTCTGTTCTATCCAGAGGAAGATAATGTGTATGCTCCACCTGGTAATAACTACCACATCTTAGTTTAATCTTTAGCTACCGGTCCTGTTCCATTGGTATACTATCATTGTTGCAATATTATTAATATTTCTCTCTCAATAACGATAAATATTGATCGGCATCATGAATCATGCAACAAGGGAAGCCAATGAAAAACAAAACTATAAAGTATAAAGTTACCCCTTGAGAACAAAAAAAAAAAAGATAGGAAGATGAACAACATATAATCAATATGTGTAGCATGAACCACAACTACTAGGTGCGAGATGGACAGGACGACGCCCACGCCCCCAAATAATCAAGTTTTTCTGACCTTGAGAAGATTCACTGTATTAAGTCCAGAAGGGCGACTTTTGCTCTCCTGTTTTTCTGATATCCCCGTAACTTCTACAACCTCATCCTCCACAATTAACTTTCGGAACATCTCAGCAACCTGTGAGCAGTTGTAAATGTCAATAGCAAATGATATAAGAAACCTACAATCAGCGCAATCCATAATGTTATAATTAAAAGTAGAGAGGGCCTCACATCCGCATCAAACAGCCTATTACGCTCCCATTCCAGCTTTAGTTCATACCCGCTTTTTATTATGTAAGGGAACACGGTCCAAAACTTTTCTGGCTTGAATGTACTAATCTGCAGGTAACGCTGCACGCAAAATCCAAGTGTAGGAGTCTGACATGGCCCATATCTGAACCAGACAACAAAGAAGAACTTATTAAGTTTCTACTCGGAGAGACAGTAATCTTCAGAATTCCAATGGTGAACATGCTAGGTTCCTAACAGATAAAATAATAATACCTAATACTCCCTCCATCCCTAAATGAAATTCCAAATTTCAGGAAAAAAATGTCCCAAAATGAATATCGATTTTTTTAGGAAGTTACTAAATCCTCCCTTAACATACAACAAGTTCTAATTCACACTTAGACTCACTATGCAATACGGTGAGATCACTAAGGACGTTTATATGATACTAAAAATGCTTAAGATCAACATTCTAGCAAAGGTCCCTCAAAGTGAAATTTGGACACATTCATTAAGGGGCAGATGGAGTAATAAAAGAGGGAGATAAACTAGGAAATGAATGATGAGATCATTATTGAAAACAATCTTATACTAGCCTTCAGGCAAACTGATTATTGTAATATAATAGGAAAAGAAACTTATTTAATAAATACACTACACTAAGCCAAGATTAGGTGTGGCAAAACTTATCAATATGTAAGAAAGCATTGTCAATATTGAAGGACTAAAATATTTAGCACAGAAAAATGACAGAGAAGAATAATTCCATACATTTTCAAAGAAAGCTTTAGTGTTTTACTAGTGAGCAATAGAGCAAAAGAGTGAAACCACCGTGACAAAGCGTTCGACTAACAAGGTTACTGTGCTGCACAGGAGCCAATGGTTATTAAAGGCAAATGCACTAGTATGAATTTTGGTAATAACTTGTAAGTCAATACACCAATAACTATTGTAAGAGATAAAGCCCATAATAAATGCCCCGATACTACCCTACAAAACTTGGAATCTGCAGTTTCCCTAGCAGACACTCTTAACTACAAAATGAACTTCATTCTTTAGGTCCTAGAGAATGAGATACATAGAAATGTAACTCCATTCTCCTCTATTTATTGTCTGATGTTTTATTTCACCATAAAAGGTGGAAAATGTAGAGTAACATCTAATTTGTTAGCTTAATCGAAAAGAAACTCTGACATCCCAACATGGAGAAGAGGCTCCCAAAGTGCGAGCTAAACGAGAAAAACACATTATCCATAGGGTGAAACCACATTTCGTCATAACCAAATGTTCCTACTACAAATTGAAATCAATAACTTATTTTCAGTCTGCTACATTTAGCATATTGGTACTTGCCACATGTTATTTTAAGGCATTGATACAGCACTAGCTGTGGGTACAAGGTATATGATTTATAGATTAATATAATCAAAATATAGGCTGACAGCAATGTCCCAATGTTCTCATCATCTTAAATCTACATTAAGTGGCATGAGGGCACAGCCTGCAATAATTATTGGTATGCATGCATGCATACCAATAATGCATGCGCGTACACATGCACACATTTAAGTATCATGTAGTGTTTTACGAGGGGATTCAACCCACCCAATGTAAATATGAAATGGTTACTCGAGGCATTTTGAGTCCTTGATAGATAGTAACAAGACAGGACAAGACAGCTTAATGTTGCTATCCAAATTCTTTGGTAAACTTCTTTCCAAAGTGCAAAGAACTAAAAGCACATTGACAAGCACTGTAGTCATCCAGCCCTGGCATTCATACTAACATGTCCATGTAGCTAAGAGGCCACTGCCACTGATGGGTAACCACGTAACAGGTCAATGTTGGAAGTCAAATATAAGGTGGCAGATACTGAAACAAAATTAAGATCTGAACTTGAAAAATCTTGGTAACAGGAATCACAATGGTAATGGCCATATATCTTAATCTGCATTAGTTAAACATGGACTCTTCGTTTTATACACGTGCCTGACACTATCCTCTAAAGACAGGTGTAGGGTCTGTGTTTGATTCTTCAAGCAGTAATCAAACTAAAGCTCATGATTTTCACTTGGATATTTCGCAGTGGGCAGCTACAAAGATTCTAATGTATCCAAGCATTGGTTTTGAAGAACAACCCTCACCCCATTTTTGAATCTTTTTCAGTAAGTCAAGCATCCTAAAATTCATGGTTTACCGGAACTGAGACCTAGACAAGTAGCCGCACCTGAAACCACACCAGAGTTCATGTAATGTAGATTTGCATTTGTCACAAGAAAAACAGTGCATTTAAGCCACAGATAATTTCAATACAAACGCTCATCAAAAGAGTATTCACACATGCACAGAGAAAGGGGGAACACCTCCCCCACCCAACTATAAAGCAATAGGAAAGAGTATGATAAATATTAGAAGCGATTTTAAGGTGCAAATGATAATGTAATCATAATTAAAACCGAGAAGAGACGAGAGAATGACTAGAAAAAAAAAAAACTTACGAGATCACACTAGAATCAAGATTCCCATATTTCCCTTGGAAGTATATAGTTTGAAACCGCGTAAATGCAACTCCAACTTTCAAATCAATCTCTTGACGAGCATCTACAGCTAAAGCCTCATCTCTGTTAGGTTGAACAAGGCTATTCATAGCCTTCAATATATCTTTCTCAGTAACAGAAGAAAATCGCGCACGATAAATTCTTCGTCCGTCGCTTGCATGAAATCCAGTACACTCGATAACTGAATTCAGAAAAAAAAATGAGAATTAAGGAGCTACAGAACTACACATGCTTAAATTTAACTATTTTCCACCAATTATCAGCATTAAATATGCAATCAGTGCAAGAGACTTCTGTCAATATGAGGTTTAGGAAGGACTAATGTGTGGTTGCCAAATGACAACATTTATTCACCTGAAGCACTCTTGTCGTGAAATGACAGGGACATAGGTATAGCAATGTGATATATGTTGTAAAGCCCTACATTTTTATAGTCCAACACCCATGCCCATACCCAGTCTTGACAATCATACCCAAGTCCTTGAAACATATAAATTTACTGTTATCTTACGATTTGATTAGATTAGATCTGATCCAAGGTGCCTTATGCAGATTCAAGCCGGAGGACAATGGTTACGAGTAATTTTGTTCCAAAGGAGGTCATAACACGTAGCTGATGAATGTGTTTTCACCCATCCAAATGATATATCTTTAAACCTATTTTGCGCTCAACCTTGGGTATTTTTGATGGTTTTTAGAGTGTTTATAAGTACAGAGAATAGAAGGAGAAAGTCCCAAAAAATGATTAAAAGGATTCGAAAAGGAACGATCGAGAACGGATAGGCAAAGGAGGAAAGAATTAAAATTACAGAAGGACAAAGTTGAAGATGACCTGAGCATTCAGTACCATTGGATAGTACTCGTCGAGAGCTTTCCAACCATATATAGCATGTCTCAATCGGAATCCGTATGAATAAGTTATTACCTCCGAAAGTTTGCCGAATGTACAAGTTGCTGAAGCACGAGGAGAGTCCACCCCCAAAAGGAGGGAGAGTCCGCTTCCCAAGGACATAAATCGCGAATTGAAGCTGCATGATGGGTGCGGCCGCCCTCCTCAAAGGGTGCGGTCTCCCTCCCCAAAAACTGCAAAAACTGTTGCAAAAATCGTCGAAAAAGCCCTTTTCGCGAAAAGAGTGCTCTTCATACTTGGTTTTTTACCCATGCTTCCTAATTTTTTACCCTCCTCTTTCACCCTAGTATATACTCCCTCTGTCCCATAAGTCTTAAGAAAACTTTCTATTTTGGGCGTCCCATAACTCTTAAGAAATTTACTATTCCCTCCACTCATTCTCTCTCCTACATTATTTTAATACTCACAACACATTATAATTTACTATTTCCTCCACTCATTCTCTCTCCTATTTAATTTTTCACACTCACAACACTTCTTCCACTCATTCTCTCTCCTAATACTATAATAATATTCCTTAATTCCCGTGCCAAATGGAATCTTCCTAAGCTCTATGGGACGGAGGGAGTATATATAACACCTCTAGCCATATTTTTGTATCTCTTATTCTCTCTTAACATATATTACAATTTAGATTAGGGTTTTTAATAATTTTTGAAGATTGAAGAACAAGGTTTTATTATTTTATTTTAATGGCCTTTCAAGACTAAATTTATTTGATTCGTGGATTGAGGTAAGTAACAATTGAATCATTATGCTATTGATTAATTCTTCCTATCTATTTCTCATTCTTGTTCTTTTCAACATTCTTAATTCTCATTCTTAGACTTCAATTGTATATTAAGATACTTTTGGCCTTTCAATTTATTTGGGTATAAATTGTTTCACTCACATGGACAATTTATACGTTGACAGTTGTTAATAGAATTAGATTTAATTGAGGAATTCACATAAATCAATGAATCTAGGTTCTTATAATCTTGTGTTGTTAATTGAATCTCTTGAATGTTTATATTGACTTCACGGACTATATAAAAAAGATAGAGATATTGGTTTTAATTTTCTTATAGACTTCACGGAAGATATTAGTATCTTAACTCTATTATTTTGAGAATGAACCCAAGAATAAGATTGAATTCGTTTTACATGATTTAAAAAGCATAAAATGATAATTTTTATAATCCCCAATTCATGAATCCCTTGCTCTCTTGATTTCTTTAATTGTTTTATTTTGCTTTCTTAGATTAATAATTCAAACAATCAATCCCCTTCTCTTGGTTACTTTGATACATTAATAAAATATATTTGTTTCACTTTAATCCTTGTGGATTCGACCCTTTCAAGCAAGCATATTACTACATTGATAAACTAGTGTACTTGCTAGGTAATTTTAATTAGAGAGAGATTTATTCCATCAATAGCACACTTGGTCACATCTTTCTTTGTTACGGTCTTACGGATGTTCAGAATACTTTTGGTCATCCCCTTCCTTGCCTCAAAAGAACCAACCCACTATGCATAACTACTCAAATTTGCTTAATTAACTGGGTGGACCATCCACCGAGCTGTGTGGGTGATGAGGAAGAAGTATGGTCGATTTTGATATATTCGCACCTCCTATATGATGCATTGAGTGGTTTTCAAATACTCCCTCCGTCCCATTACAATCCACACACTTTCCTTTTTGGGCGTCCCACTACAAACCACACACTTCCTAAAAGGAAAGTTTTTATCACTATTCCCTCCACTCATTCTCTCTCCTACATTATTTTAATAATCACAACACCATTATAATTTACTATTCCCTCCACTCATTCTCTCTCCTATATTACTTTTACACTCACAACATTTATATCATTATTTTTTTTCTTAATCTACGCATGAATAGTAAGTGTGTGGTTACTAATGGGACGGAGGGAGTATATGTTACTGAACCATCTTAACAATTTCTCTCATTTTATCACTAATTAAGGCGGCTTTTACTCTCAAGTGAATTTATAAACTACAAATTATATCCATATGAACAACTGATTGTAACTGCTGATTCTCTATTTTATGGCTAACATCATCACTTACTTTACATCCTGATTAACAAAATGATCCCTATTATAAAAATTATTCCTATGGGGTATTTCTTGACCATAGTTACCAGGGACGAGGGACGGCAATGGGAACGAGAAAACGTGACTTTTAAAAAATTGGGTACGTTAGGGGTAGGATTAGTCGGTACGCCAGTTGAAAACGTGGTATGCTTTTATTGGGAACGCAAAAGTAACACACACACACACACACACACACACACACACACATATATATATATATATATATATTAAAAAAAATTGTTGCTTACACTTTTAAAATCATTAAACATATGCACCTTTAAAAGTGTTGTACAATTAATGGGTGCATGTAAATATATTGAGGATGAAAATAGCTGCCTGTAGGTTTAATTTTCTACGCAAAGTCTTATTCAATTACACTCTGCATCGTTCGCTCTCCCCGAACCATGGAAACCCTTATTCGTCTATATCCACAACTCTTCCTCCAAAGTCCAAATTCTCCCCACTTCTCTTCTTAGCAATTTCGACTCTTTCCCTATTTATGTAGTCTCCTCTCACCCCAACGTCGACTTCAATTCCGACCAAGATTCAAAGGCTTTACACTTCAAGTCAATATTGGATCGACAAAGATCAAAATGTTCTCAACATCAGCAAAGTCCGAAAAAGGACCAAGATGATATTCGATTAACCGACGCGATTGAAAGGTCAGATTCTACCTTCTTTTAAAAAAATATAGGACGATGTTTTTGGGGATTTGAATCGCGTTCCCAAGAGAACTGGGGCGTAAACGACCCTGATTCCAAGACGCGCGAACCGGGGCGTGGGACGAGGGGGAAGTAGAGTTCCCGATAACTATGTTCTTGACAACTCATACACCTAAACACATGCTGCTATAATTACATTCAGTATATTCGCTTCTACTCCTACTTACATTAAAGACAATGACGTCTGAGCCCTCTCTCCTTTGAGGTACATCTTGACCATCTAACCTAGCTTTTCTTCCACTCATGCTACCGCTAAAATTGCATTCATTATTCCCTCTTACTCCGACTTATTTTAAGGCCATAAACTTCTAAGATCTTCGCCATTTTCTAGCTTATTATTGACCCTATTTCTCATCTCATTAATCAAAACAATGTCATGCGCAACAACATTCACCACGTTATATCAGCTCTTTATTAAGAAGTTTATAAAATGATGAAGACTAAAATAACAAATACGTCATCCACGGTAATCAAATAAGTGAAAATACTAGAAAATTAGTAAAGAACCACTTTCTAATAGCTCAATATATCACCATTGGGCACCCCGTGACAAGCCTCTACTAAATACTGATGAACCCAATGTGAAACATGATAACAACTTGTAAGAACCTCTCTAAAATATCTCAATAGATACATTTAAGGAAATATTGCATCAAAAGTACCCCCCAACTATTGAGGTACTTTGGATTTCATACCCAAACTCATTTGTGTTGCATTTAACATACCCATATTTCTTTTTTGTCGCATCCATAGTAGTGGTACCTGGGGCTAACGACATACATTTTTCCAGTTAAATGGACATGTGACGTGCATGTTACCAAAATTTAAAGGGTAAAATAGAAAAATCTATACAAATTAAAGTTAAACGACTATCAAGGTTCTAAGCATTTCCTTTCCCCACCCCAGCCACTAACCCACACTCACCCAACCGTCTTTTCTCTCATCCTCATATCTCCCTTCATTTTTTCTGGCCAAACTCCCGCCAGCTCTATAGAGCCATGGAACCCATCTCCTTTACTCGCTCTGGGGCTTATATTTGACTGTGACATCAAGAAATCGAAGAACCCAAACCACACATGTCCTTGAATAGTGAAACCAGAGTGAGGGAAGCCATGAAATATAAATCATTTGGTGGGTTCTCTTGTGGTGGATATGAAGACCGGTGGAAGAACCAATTATTCATCTCAAGCTACGTGACCCTTTCCCCTTCCCAAAATGATTAGATCTAGGTTTTTTATTTTATTTTTATTTTGGAATTTTTTTTCATGTGTTTTTTTTATATGAGGTAATTTATATGTGTGATGGGTTAGGAAATTTAATTGGTCAAAGTTGTAGATTAGCTTGATTGTACGACCTTTAGGCAAATTATGTTATTGATGTTGGACGGTGGCGGTAGCGGTGGCTGTTGTTATTGGGTGGTGGCGGTGGCAGTAGTGGTGGTGTTGTTGTTGTTGGATGGTGGCGATGGTACTTGTTGTTGATGGTCGTGTTGGTGATAGTTGGGTTGTACAGTAGTTGGATGGTGGTGTGTGGGGTTAATGGTTTCCAAAAAAATACTTTATACTATAATAATTGTTGCAATAATTATTATTATAATCTCCCATATGTAAAGAAACATTTATATCACACCTTTTACTTTTCAGATTTACATGTATAACCTTCCGGGGTGTTTAATTTTATATGGTATTGACTTCCTATTTTACCCTTTAAACTTTGGTCGCATGAACGGCACGTGTCTATTAACTAGAAAAATGGATGTCGTTAACCCCAGGTACTATGAATGCAACAAAAAAAGAAATTCAAGTATGTTAAATGCAACAAAAATGAGTTTGGGTATGAAATTCAAAGTACCCCAATAGTTGGGGTACTTTTGATGCAATATTTCCAACATTTAATAACAGTTGCCACAACAAAAGAATGTGAAGTACCTTCAAAACATATATTTTCTCCTTCACGATCACAATCTAGCCATAAGACCAGGTATCCACAACCACGAGCTTCTTGGCTTAGATGTCGACGTATATGAGCCTTGATTTACAAAGGATGTAAGTCACAAAGGATGTAGTCAGAGCATATAATTAATCATAATACATACAAAATCACCACAACCACAAGCTTCTTGTCTTAGATGTTGACGTTTATGAGGCTTGATTTACAAAAGATTTAATCAGAGCATATACGTTATCATACTACATCTTATAAAAAAATATTATCATACTACATATAAAATCACAGATCCGCATAGGGTTTTACCTTCCAGATACACCCCAAAGAAATCTATGCCATTAAAGTTCTAAATGTACAATATGAGTTGATTAAAGAAAACAGAAAAGAAAAATCATCATTATTCCTCAATGTGTCCGGTTAGCAGAATGGGAAAGTCCTCTACCCAGTAGAGAACAAGTTACCTTATCAATGTGGACAAATATGCACCTTATAAAGTTGTTGATGTTCTTCGATAATTTTCTAAGAACACACGTAAAAATGTGCTCCTCAAAAAATACCTTCTTCTTCCTAACCCAAGAACCTTCCCTCTTCCTCCATCATTTCATATCATCCCCTCCATAAAATTCTCAAAATTGGCTAACCTTTACCGTTTCATGGAGAAAAAAGAAAAATGAGAAAAAAAATCAGCCCTTGATCAATCAAGGATCCTAACATAAACCCACCGCACATCCCCTCCACCCCCTTCACCATTTTTCTGGCCCTTCACCATTTTTTTCTGGTCCTTTATCTTCTTTTCAGACAAAAAAATCTGGATAATCAATCTTGGTTGTTTGTCCATGAAAGAAAGAACCAAGCCTTAGATTTTCAGCCTTGATAGACCGAACAAAATGAGGGGTGTTCGGTAGGTGCCAACCGAACACACCTCGTGGAGTTCGATCAACCAATGGTCGAATACTATGAAGAACGCCAACAGCGAACAGGCCGAACACAGATGTGCGTGAGTTGTATGTTTGTGTGTGTAAGAGAGTGAGCATGGTCGAATATCATGAACAAAATGAGGGGTGTTAGGTAGGTGCCAACCGAACACACCTCGTGGATCAACCATGGTCGAATACCATGAAGGATGCCAACAGCGAACTGGCCGAACACAGATGTGCGTGTGTGAGTTGTGTGTTTGTGTGTAAAAGATTGAGCATCGCTTTGTGTTTATGTGTGTGCGCGCGCGTGTTTATGTTAGGATTCATGATTCATTAGGGGCTGGTTTCTATTTCAAGTTTCCTTCTCCTCCATGAAACTATAAAGGGTAGCCATGTTTGGCAAGGTGGGAGGGGTGAAGGGGGTGGACTGGAATGATGGTGGAAGAGGGAAGTTTTTGGGTAGGGGAGAAGGGGTATTTTAGGAAGCACATGTTTTTTACATGTGTACTTAGAAACGTTTGTGATAGCTGCACTCTTTTGATATAATTGTCTTTCTTTCTCAATATCCTAGCTACTTCTTTTTCTGTAGTTTTGAACTACCAACTAGTTTTAAGTATTTGTCATGATAGATAATCCACAATGAGATTTTTAGTGAATAACTTGTATCTTTGCTAGCATGAAACACATCAGTTATTAAAGGGCATGGTCACTTTAGAACACTTGTCTTTCAAATATGGTCATTGATGTTTATGTTTTTGCAATGTCCTCACTCCGTTAATGAAGTCATCAATCTTTTGACAGAACTTGGTCACGTGACTAACGACTGTTATTTAATCCGTCAATTAGTAAACCCAAATCTAACAAATTTCTTGGGAATTTGAAATGACCCATATAGCCTCATCTTCTACCTCTGTCAATTCTTAAGTGTACACTCAAAACTCAAAATTATTAAATATGCAGTAGATAGGGTAGGATTCCCTAACCCCGTTATCTCTCTTAATCCAATCTATTTTTCCTTCTCCAAATTTTCGGCCATAAAACCGGCAACGAAGTGCACATCATTCCTTCCTCCATCTCCAAGGTCCAGCCAACACATCAACCACCACCTCTCTTCCCTTACACCCAGCTCCTCTCCCAAGTCCGCCTCTCTCCCCCAGCTCCTCCCACTCATACATGGTGGTAACTGCAGTAATAAAAACATAATTTTTTTTAAAAAAAGTTCTTGACAGGTGATTTTCCAAATCTGAACACTAACTTTTTTCTCAATCTAGCTATAATATGCTTCAATTTCATTCTCTAGAAATCAAAGGGGGAAGAGAGAAATTTCAATTATGATACGAGTCTTTGTATCGAAAAAAATCATTTTACGAAAAGGGTTTTTTATATTGCTTAAATTGGTTTTAGGTAAAGATGGTTTATTCAGCTCAGCCTGAATCAATGTGGAGAAGGAGAGGAAGAGGGGAGGGCGACAGAGAAAGGAGGTGGTAGGTATCCCCATTGTTTGGCCCAAGCTCTCTGCCACATTTTGGAAGGAGAGATTGAAGGAGTGAGAATTAACTAAGGGTTTGGTGGGTTTAAACTTTCAAGTTCAATCTTTCTTTCTTTCTTAACTTTTTTTTTTGGTTGTGCTTTTCCAAATTCAATTTTGGGTTTTATGGTTAATGATAGATTGGTAGGTTTAGACTTTAAATGATAAAATGAAAGGAGGAGGGATTTTGGCCATTGATCAATGGTTGAAGATGGGGGTATATGAGTCATTTCCTATCTCAAAGGCTTTCATTAGATTGTGGTTAACTTATTAACAACTCCAATAATTATTTAACGGAGGTTAGTCATGTGATTACACATAAGCATTAGCCGTTAAATAATTGACGACCCCACTAACGGAGTGAGAACATTGCAATAATTGTGTGCTTGAATGATGACATTGCAAAAAAAATAAACATCCATGAGTACATTTGAAAAACATGTATTCTTAAATAACCAAAATATGGGTTATGCCATTTATAAGAGGAAGTCTGGCATGAATATGTATGGAAATAGTAGCTGCCTACGCAGACAGCTTTATAGAGAATACAAATTTGGATTGCTCAATGATTTTCATTGAAATATTTGCATTGCACACTACATGGATTTGATTGACTCGCTTGGGAATTGGCATCTTAACATTCAATGCACATGCAATGATAATCTGGAAAGTACAGACAATCGAAAGATAAAAATTTGCTACAAGTGTAGATGGCTTTATCTGCCTTAACTTGCAGTGGAATTTTAATGCTAAAACTGGAAAGCACAACCAAATCCTACCTTTGGGTTGGATTCTGTCTTGAGAATTGGAGCTTCAAAAAGACTGAGGGGATCTGTAGCTGTCCAGTCTTGATAAGCTGCTGAAAAATCTACACTAGATTTGCAAAAGGAGAATTATTCAGTGCTGCAACCAATCAAATGTTAATTAAGTATGCCATTATATAGCTCAGCTCTGCATCTCCAGTTAGCACTGCACATTAATTTAGGCTAAACTAAATGATAACCGATTCAAATTGCTATGTACATTTTTTACTTCACTGCCTCTTTCCAACAAAATTAGAACGTCATAATGTATCAAAAAAGGAAGGGCTTGCTCATAACTAATACGAAAAAGGGAAACCAAGAAGGAAGAGTGTAAAGAGACATCAACTATATCCTTCACCTGGTAAAGATTTATATAACTCTGATAATCGATCTAAGTGAGCAGGGCCCGACTCATCTTACTCGTCAATTATTCGAAATGCAGGGAAATGCCACTCAACCTAAATGCTACTGCAGCTATCGACTACACATTTTTTCTTTGCATAACAGACGATAACATACGTAGTGTAAACTGAAAAGTATTCTATTGAGAACTCTTGAATAGGTCATACATGTGATGGATCTCCTTGTGCACATTAAGTCCAAGAAGTACCAATCGGTGGTTTCTTTTCGGTTTTTCGAGAAATAGTATCGTTTTGCACCGGTGTTATGCCAGGAAAAAAATCTTGGCAGGGATGTGGAAGGAACAGAAGTAGATTTAGTAATGAACAGCTGTTGGCAGTTTTGAATCTTCATTAGATACAGAAACCAGCTGAAATGACCTAAAAATGTACTAATATGTAGAACTGATACGTTAACTACCATGAAATCATGTACAAAATTATACAGCAAACAGTCTATCAGCAGAAAACTGGTCTAGACATCCACCTTACAAGAAGACTGGATGATTATTCACAAGACAAGTTATACAAGTCATAAGCATAACAAATCGAGCCCTTAATGTAGCATTATAAATGGTTTCACTTAAATCATTTATTTTTTTGAAGAGGATAAACTGAAACCTGAAAACATGTCCAATCACTGATGTGACTTTATAATGTGCATGAAATCCTTGAAATGTTCCTTCAAATTCATGGACCTCAGTACTCCCTCTCCGTGTAGACATCTGCAGTAAAATATTCCTTAATGTTAGTTACAAAAGGTAAAAGGTGGGAGGTAGATGAGGGGTACTGTTGAAGGTAAGGCGCGAGGCGGAAGGCAGGCGGGCCAAAGTGAACGAGATAACAATTAAATAAAAAAGAATCTAGATGTACATTCTGTCAACAATTTTAAAAATCCTTATATCATTAAAAGTAATACATGAAAAAAAGATTACAAGAATAAAGCATGAACAAGAAACACAAAACAATCAATACACCCCAAATTCAATTCACTTGAGCGAAAAAATGACTAAGCTTTTTCTAGATGAAGAATATCATTAAAACAAGAAGAGAAAAGGGAATTCAGCGAACAAGTCATCCGCTGAGACAAAAAGATAAAACGAAAGAAAGAAAATACCAAAACAAGACTAGTAGAACTGCTTTACGGACTCTTTATATAGTAGCCACAGTAACTCCTCAAAAAATCTCCAAATGTTGATGCCATATAGAAACTTATATAAAAATTCAATCTTTCAACAGAGAAAACGAGACTGCCTTATCTGAACGACGTGAGAGTACCTGTTGGTCCAAATCCACGACAAAACAAAGCACTGCAGCCCAAAACCCACATATCTTGTCCATAGCAAGGCATTAATCGAACAAGGACACACACTAGCCTCACAGGAAAATAAAATAAATTAGTCAATAGCTTCCAAGAAGCAGGGCAATGTGAAACTATGTGGCCATGAATCTCATTATGGTCTGGGAACATAAATATCTCCAGAAATGGCCTTATTCAGTCTCCAACTCTGATGCCAATCATGGTAATCAGCCGGTTGAGTATAAGTGGAACCTTAGATTTCCAAATAAACATACCCCTGGAAGAGCATGATGGATTACGAGATTTGATGAGAGCTTTCCAGAAAGACCGAACCGTAAAAAAGACCACTGGGATCTGGAAGCTGGTGTCTGTATCACCTTCTCAAATGAACAGAAAGAATGGAGCTAACCAAGCAAAGCAACCATACCCTGTGTATCTCTATCATTCAAGTTTCAGAAAAAAAGGAAATTCCAATGAAAAGGAGCTATTTTCTCTAACAAGAAAGTCAGAATCAACACATCATGATTGGTGGATAACCTTACACACGAGGGAAAGACATGCAAAAGAGATGTCCTGACACAGTAATCCTCTCAAACTAGAGCCAAATTCCCAACTACCAACAACAAACTGAATATAACTGAAAAAGATGAAGGCAAAGCAACTTCCAGGGCCATATCTGAGGGAAAAGGCAATTTCAACTTCTCAATCCAAGATATTCCTCACGAACTTGCTCCAAATGACTTAATGCCACAACACAAGGAATAAGGTTACAGGGAAATTGCCAAAGCCACTTGCTGATCAAAAAATATTCTTAAGAACCAGATTTCAAAGTCCTACCCCCCCCCCTCAACCTTAGCCCTGCATACAACATCCAAAGCCACTAGGTGATCCTTCCTCCCCTCACTGGCACCACTTGGAAATGCCGAACAAATCTTGTCGCGCAACGCCAATAAGAGGCTTAAAGAGAGACAAATATTTAGTTTTTGTGTTGGAGAGACAAGACTTAACCGAGATAATTCTACCTCCCAAGGGACAAAATATGCACACGCATCCATCTATCCGCTAAGACACCGGATCTTGAGAACTCCACCCAAGGGAACCAAGATGTAAGAGTAAGTTATTGTTGATTTTCCTTTTGTACCCTTTAAAATTTAGTCATGAGCTTTCCACATGACCACTTAACTGGAAAAATTGGATGTCGTTATTCCCAGATACCATGGATGCAACTAAAAAGTAGTTTAGGTATGATATATGGAACAAAAAAGAATTTAGGTATGAAATCACAGAGCCCCAATAGTGAGGTACTTTTGATGCAATTTTTTCTTAAACATTTTACCGTCCAAGGTAAAAAAGCAATCACACCATCGGCGTACTGAAGATGAACCCTAAACTCATCCCTGCCCACCAGGCACCCCGTAAAGAGTAACCTAGAAAAGGTCTAACTCAACATATCAACTATCAAGGTAAACGAAAAGGGGACAAAGGATCCCCTTGCTGCAAATTAGACGGTCTAAATCTCTTTTTTCAGCCCTTTGTTAACCATTGCTGACAACAACGCAGAGAAGAGACAGCCTGAGGTCCATCTAAGTAGCATGCTACCAACGCCTTTCCTCTCCATGACGGAAAAAATACCAATTTACACAGTCATAAGCCTTTACAAAATCGAACTGAAAAAGACCATGTCAACACCCTATGATGCAGGTCCTAGTCCTACTACCTCATTAGCCACCAATGCAACATTCTGAATCTGTCGCCCCCTAACAAATGAACACTGCGTTACTGAAATGGTATCAGATTAAGAAAGATAATGCATTCCCTCTTCCCAGCGTGTTATCACTTTCAAAGTGAGCATTCCTCAAAAGAAATACCTAAATAGAGAGTCCATTTCCTAACAAATTAACCAAATTCACATTTGCCAATTATTATGTCCCAATGAGCGTATATGCATTGTAAGGTGACACTGAGAATAATTACATATGCATGCTATACATTCATAATAATCAACTAACATTTTTTCACTAAAAATTTAAAATGTAACACTCAGAATTGATGTATTCCATCAGTGTTCTTGGTTATTATATATAGTTACATATAAGCTCATTATCCCTAACCTAGTTCATCAACATATACATCCATATATATTATATACTCTCATTATCATTAACCTAGTTCATCAAAAAAAAAAAAAACTTTAAAATGATAGTGACTACTATAAATATAATCACCAAGAACACTGGTGGAATTCTTCAATTCTGAGAGAGAGAGAGAGGAAGAGAGACATACTTGACCACCGGAGAGTGCTGAAGCTATTGAAAGCGCAATACTTGGCTTTTCTGCTACCTGTCAATAATAAATTAAACATAGAAAAATATTATGAGCATCGAATAAAAGCAAAGAAAACTAGAGAATCGAAAATGAAAATTGAGAGCAAAGATTTCTTCTCACCATTAAAACTTTGGGTGCCATGATTAAAGGTTTAAGCTTCACTCTCTCCCCTCTCCCTCTCACTCTCTCTCTCCCTCTCCCTCTCCCGGTTGTTAGGTAACCTGTGTGTGCGAGCGTTTGGATTGGATTCAAAGTTCAAAGAATCAATTATTGGGCCCTCACTAAATATACGGAGTAATAGATTAGACTTATGGGACGAGATAAAGGCCAAGGCCAAGCCCAAGCCCAAGCCCAAGCCCAATCCCAATCCCAAGCCCATTTGTAAAGTGCACTTAATTAATTTAACCAAGGTTAAAAGCTGGCGGATCTTGGCGGCGGAAGCCGCCTAGCTGCGGCGGACTAGTCGGGATTAATCGGGATTATTCGGGGCTTAAAACTAGGCGTTGGAGAGGGGCCTAGCGCCTAGGCCCCGGCGGGATCTTTTAGAACACTGAATTTAACTAATAAATGTTTGTAGGTTAGTGACTAGGAGCCTCCTTCAGCAAGAAATACGTCCCAAGTTTAATCCTTGTATGCTACATTTTTTGCTATTATTTCAAATTTTTAGTTTATACACCCACTTCCTTTTACCCGAGGATCCGTCACTGCCTATCGCTCTATGCCCGATATCATATGCAAGATAAAATTGAGGGATGAGATGTACAAACCCATACGAATATCTAAATATCCTTACAAAATATAAAGAAACTCGCTAAATGTAAACCTTAGATAATCAGAATAAAATGAAGGGTTGAGATTGGACGCGTATCTAACCCCACATCCATGGGATTGGTCTCCCAACAGTTGGCAGGCTGGAGATGTTCGAATAAGGACCGAGCCCGTCAGTCCATGCAGCCCAACCCACCAAGTTTTGCTCCAACTTGATCCACTAGTCATACACATACTAGTCCAGCCCGTGGGTCAGGTTATGCCTAACATTTGTCCATTTGTGAAAACCCCTTTACCTCATTGTTGAGGACTTTGAACATCTTACTCATTTCTTAATTAGGGTAAACCCTGCCCACACGAATTTTAAGTGAGTAATACACACTTTATTACCTAGGAACAAACCCTTATATTACACACACCCCAACCCCCAAAGTTGATTTAAGGCTAGGAGTGATCCACCTCTACATCAACCTTGGACATCAAGGATTGGTATAATCCTAAACCCTACTCTCCCTCTATTCGTCTTATAATAATTTAAGGATGCTTACTTGATCTATCTTGCATAAAAATGTAATCTTTACCTCCTTATTCCTTAGTATGTAAAATGTCTATATTATCATAGGAATTGGGCTAAATATGTGAGGATTGCAATAAACTCAACCTTTCATGTTTATCATTTGATCCATGAGGGAGTCTAGTGCATGAGCACGACTCGAAGGATGCTTTAGTTGGTGCGTCTCCTATGATGCCTTGAGCCTCTTGGGGATCCTTTTATCGTCGGTCGTCTCTATGCCCACAAATGACCAAACTAAATGATCATTTTGTTATTAATGGTTTGTTGAGATCATGTTGATCATTCGGTCTATTATTTTTACCCTCTTTTTCTTACTTTTAAAGTCATAGTTACACATGTAAGCACAACCCTGCTCTTCTCTGTTCTAGAAGCTTCATGATTTTCCCCAATTTTCTATGGTTTCTTGAAAACCTTAGATTGTGTCTCTTGGTTGATACAGCTGAGAGAGAGAAATATAGAAGCTAGAAAGCTAAAGTCTTCTTGGGAGATATTAGAGTGTGGTATAGCACCCATTAGATTAGTGTGTGGTGAGAATAATAATCAGTCTAATATAGTCAGTGCCGGCCTTGCTATAAGGCAAGTGAGGCGGCCGCCTAGGGCCTCCAAAATTTTACTCGATTTTAGGGCCCCATTTTTTTAAGTTTTTGTATATATTTATAAATGTTGATTTCAAATCAAAGATATGTCAGTGTCCAAGTGGTTAATGGGAATAGCACAAAGTGCTTGTGCGCTAGTCCACCCGGGTTCCATCCATGGAAGCAACGCTTTATTTGCTTCTTTTTGCCCATTTTTTCTCAATTTCCTTCTCTCTCGCACACACTTCTCTCCTGCCCATTTTTTTCTCTCTCGTCATTTTTTTTTATCGTGTTTCATGACCAGATTTATATTTTCTAATTTTAGAACCAGTAATTGAAAATTTTAAGTATGAAAATATTAAAGAGTATGGTGGTGTGGCTGCCAAAAGTTATGGAAGATGATTATAATTGTGTCACTGCAATCGTCTCCGAAATTCTGCTCGTAATATCACTAAGTATTGCAGCCGCCATTGAAATGTCAAAAGTTGAAATCTTAGAGGACAATGTGAGCACACCAATCGAAAGTTAGATGAAAAATAGGCAAGGAGTTTGGCTATTTAAATTTTAGTAGTTTAGAAAGAAAAAAACGTTGAAATGAGAAAGGTGAGGAATGCGTTATGGAGAATAATGAAAGAAAGATGACTAAACGTACGGAGTTGTTGATATAAATAATTTAAAACAAATTAGGTTTTGATTTTTTTTTAAGAAAAATATTATTTAGGTTTGTTGAAAAAATAAAATTGTAGATTCCAAATACAACCTTATTACCCTATTGAATTGAAGTTGCATATACAACATACAATACTACTCCTCCGTTCCAAAATGAATGTAATTTTTTTCATATTTACTCTTAATCAAAAATATTTTTTTTTTCTTTTTACATTTATTTTGAAACGAAAGTAGTAATATAATTCAAAAAATTTGGGGCCCCTTCAAAATTTGAGGCCCGGAGCGACCGCTCACCCGGCACACCCTAAGAGCCGGCTCTGATTACCCCATTCTAAATACTAAAATTTCAATTAAAACTATATTTTATTAATAAAAAATTTCAAGTCTTGTTTTTTATCTACGGTTCAAGACAAAAATAGGCACATGCGATAAATAACGACGAGAGACGGAAAGACAAAGAGAGTAGTAGAGATTCGAGAATGCCACTTCACTATTGCTTGCGGGTTTAAGGGCCTCACTCAAATCGTTTGCCTAGGGCCCCAAATTTTATAGGACCGGCCTTGAATATAGTTGTATTGTTGTATTGAGTGTACTACTTCAATAATAAATTGTTACTACTTCTTGCTAGAAATTCTTCTTGTTTACTGCTTGATTGAGTTCAAGATTTAACAAGTGGTATCAGAACGATACGATTCGGGATTGTGTGAACTGATGCAGAGACGTTACGAGTACGGTGCACCACGTTGGTCTGGGACCTTGCTTACTTGATAACACGTGGGAGAAGTGTATCAAGTCACCATGACAGATATTATTGGCATAACTTTCGGCATGGAGAGACTGAATGAGTACAACTATCGTGATTGACGAACGTGTATCAAGTTGTACCTTAGAGGACAAGACTTATGAAACATTGTAGATGGCATGAAGACCTCACTGCCCGAGAACAACCACTACCAGAAACAGGTGTTTTAGCGACGAAATTATCAGCGACGGATTCATTCCGTCGCTAAATAGCGGCGAAATATAAGCTTTAGCGTCGGAATTATTTTGGCGTCAAATTTAGCGACGGAATTTAATCCTGCCACTAAATTCCGCCGCTAAAACGAATATTCCTCGAATATTCGTTTAATTACCGCCACTATTTTCGTGGTTGATTTACCGACGGAATATTCCGCCGCTAAATCTTTATCAGCGACGAAATTATTCCGCCGGTGAAAATATATCATTTTTTTATTTTTTTATTTATCAGCGTCGGAAATATTCCGACGGTGAAATTAAAATATTTTTTATTTTTGAAATATTACACCGACGGAATATTTTCGCCGCTGAATAATTAATTTTTTTTATTTATCAGCGTCGGAAATATTCCGACGGTAAAATTAAATATTTTTTTTAATTAAACACCGACGGAATATTTCCGCCGCTGATAATTTAATATTTTTTTATTTATCAGCGACGGAAATATGCCGTTGCTGATAATAAAATGTAATTTTTGTTTATTTTTAGAACTAATTAACAAAATAACAAACTAAAAAACATTAAAATATCATAAATATTTATGATATTTTTGAAAAAATAAATAAATCATAAATATTTATTAATTTTAATTTAATAAATATCATTATTTTTATTTATATAAAATATGAAAGTTATTTTAAATTACTCTCAAAAAAATAAATATGAGTCAATAAATATTATTTTTGAAAAAATAAATAAA
This sequence comes from Adenophora triphylla var. japonica, assembly GCA_022495995.1. Classification (NCBI taxonomy): domain Eukaryota; kingdom Viridiplantae; phylum Streptophyta; class Magnoliopsida; order Asterales; family Campanulaceae; genus Adenophora; species Adenophora triphylla. Next base: position 103,890 of record JAFEMH010003156.1, read on the forward strand.
TTCTAAACCCTAAACCTAATACCCTATATATACATTATACACTATACACTATACATTATACCCTATACCATATATCATATACCCTATACCCTATATACTATACCCTATACACTATACCCTATACCCTATACACTATACACTATACACTATACCCTATATCCTATACCTTATACCCTATACACTATACCATATACCCTATACCCTAAACCCTATATCCTATACCCTATACCCTATACACTATACCCTATACACTATACACTAATTAATCCTAACCCCTAACCCATAAACCCTAAACCCTAAACCCTAACCCCTGCAATGTAAGGGTACTGGAGAAACTATTAATGACAAGGAAAGGGAGTATGGCCAGAATATCAGTTTATGTACGTAGTGTATGGAATTACGGGCGGCAATGCCCGTCGACGTCGACCGGCCGTCGGCGAAATGTTGCCCCGCCCACGTATGATCCGAGGGTTGACACTCTGGAGGCTGCGTTGGAGGAGGAGAGACGCGAGCGGGCAAAGCTTGCGGAGGCTTTGGCGGTTCAGACGCAGATGCGGGAGGAGAATGATCGGCGTCATGCAGAGACTCAAAGACAATTGGCGCTGTTGATGGCTCATATCGGCCAGACTCCTGTGGTAATTTCCACCTCCCGAGTTGATTGCGAGACTTTTTAGACATTTTTATACTAATTTATACTTGTTTGTAAACATTTGAGACATTTGGTACCCGCTGAGCCCCTCCCCCTCTCCCCCACTCTCCCCCTCTCCCCTCTCCCCTCCCGAATTGGTACGGTGATATTTAGTTTTTATTTGGTACGCGGATATTTGATTTTTAGTTTTTATAGTTTTGGTTTTATAAATTGAAATGTTATATCGTGTACAAAAATTTTGGTTTATTAATATTTTAAATTATTTTTTTAATTTATTTGAGAATCGGCGACGGAAATTTCGTCATTTGAATTAATTTATTTCAATTAATTTTTTTTTACAGCGACGGAAATTTCCGTCGCTATATCAATTAATTTTAATTTAATTTTTGATTATAGCGGCGAAAATTCCGTCGCTGAAATAAAAATTAATTAAAATAAATTAATTTCAGCGGCGGAATTTTCCGTCGCTGAAATTAATTTATTTTAATTAATTTTTATTTCAGCGACGGAATTTCCGCTGCTAGCTCATTTAATTTTTGATTTAAGCGGCGGAAATTTCCGTCGCTGTAATAAAATTTAAATTAAAATTAAATAATTTCAGCGACGGTAATTTCCGCCACTGAAATTAATTTATTTTAATTTAATTTTTATTACAGCGACGGAAATTTCCGCCGCTGAAATTAATTTAGTTAAATTAATTTTTATTACAGCGACGAAAATTTCCGCCGCTGAAATGAAAATTTAATTAAATTAAATTGATTTAGCGGCGGAAATTTTCGTCGCTGGAACCATTAATTCACCGGCGGAATTAAATTTCGTCGGTAAAATCAAAAAATACCGGCGGAAATTGACCCGTCGGAGCACTGCGACGGGCTGGTAGCGGCGGACCACCGATGGAATTTTTCCGCCGGTGATTATTTTTAGCGACGGAAATTTAATTTTAGCGACGGAAATTTTCGTCGCTAAATGACCTTTTTCTGGTAGTGAACACAGAGCAACTCTGCAAATGGAAAATTAAAGCAGGAAAGGCTTTATATGCAGTCAAGACGACTATCGACAAAAGTATGCTCGCACGTATTGAAGATATTGAGGTGCCAAAAGAAGCGTGGGATGCTTTGGCTGCTCTCTTCTCAAAGAAAAATCATGCCCGACTATAGATCCTGAGAAGAGAGCTTATAAATACGTCACAAGGTACGTGTTCAGCCAGTGACTATTTCTTTAAAATCGAAAACTTATGCCGTGAAATAGAGTAATTTGATTCTACTGTAGCGATGCGCGGAAAAACTCGGTTTTCCCGAACTATTTGTTTTTGTTTATAGAGTCGCCACCTATATTATTGATTGGAAATATAGAAAAAATCATTTTTAGAGATTTTGGGTTCGAGGCTTAAGTTATGGAATGGGAAGGTCAAGGAGCACCCATTCCACCCAATCCGAAGATCGATCTTGCTAAAAGGGAGTTTTCAAAGAAAAAGACATTTTAAAATAAACAAGTAAAAATATCCATTTAACGAGGTTAAACAGAATATAGGATCGATTGCTTTGAGACCGTCCCCACGAGTTGGAGAGGCTCTAGGCCGATCCTAGGTTCACTATGCTATACCACTCTAATAATCAATTAAAAAGGAAGGAAGATTACCTTTTTTAGAAGAGATTTGGACACAGTTTAGACTCAATCCTAGATTTGAATCTTGATGCGGACAGAGCTTCGCCTCAATCCTTGATTCGGACTTCGATGTTTGTTGATCAACAAGGTTGATAAACAAACTTTAAGTGATTTAGGGTGATTTTGTAGGAATCTTTCAGGGAGAGAAACCCACAAAATGTGTGTATGGTGTTTTTTTATCAGGGATCCGGGGGTTGAAATACTAGAAATCATCAAGTATTTATAGGAGGTTGGAGAGGTAAAGGTGGATTGGGATACCACCCTAGGAAGATTCCAGAACTCAAATGCTATTGGAGAACCGGATGATGATAAGATTTATCAAGAAAGAGGTTGAAATCGACGAGGAAACTGGCTTCTGCACGCCCTGCAGAAGCTTAGTCTCGCGCGAGACACGCCTTGTCCCGCGCGGGACAAGGCTGCTCTGGGCAATTCTGTCATTCCCTCGTTATCCTGTATGCAGTTTAGTCCAAACTAACGGTCATTAGTCAAAACATAACGAAACATGACAAAATGGTGGATTTCTACTCTTGACTCAAGGCGAGACTTAGAGTGGTATTACTCTGCTCCGATGGGTTCAGAATGGGGTGTCTACAGAGCCCCTCGGCGACAAGTCTTATGGAAGAAGTCATGTCGTCGATAGAAAAGACATCATTCTGGACATCGGGATGGTCGAGCCGCACGGCTTCCTACGTATCTCTATCAGAGAATCAGACCATAACATAGTTCGACTCCAAAATACGAAAAGGCAGCTTTAGGTATTTTGAAAATCGGGGAGATTTTATTTTTGAAAAGGAAAATTCATACTAAGGAATCAAATCAAGACCCAATTCTGAATATACCTGTCTGTCTGAAGATTCGCCTGTCTTGGCCCCGAACCTGTGGGGAAAGATGTTAGAAAATAAAGGCTTACCTGTTCGGTCCTTTGTGTTTTGTTGGTTTTGTGACGATTCGCCTGTCTGGGCTCCGAATCGGGTTTTTGCTGGGGATGACGATTCACCTATCGAGGCGTTGAATCGGGATTTTTGTTGATGACGATTCATCTGTCTGGGCTCTGAATCGGGCTTTTTGATTTGACGATTCACCTGTCTGGGCTCTGAATCGGGCTTTTTGATTTGACGATCTACCTGTCTGGGCGTTGAATCGGGCTTTTTATTTTGACGATTCACCTGTCTGGGCTCTGAATCGGGCTTTTGATTTGACGATTCACCTGGGCTCTGAATCAGGCTTTTTGATGACGATTCACCTATCTGGGCTCTGAATCGGGCTTTTGATGGAGTGGTTTACTGTCTTTGACCAACCAAGAGGTAATTCGCCTATCTGGATTTCAAATTATGTGGGATGACTTGATCTCTGGATCAATCATTTCGGGCGACTTGACGCCGTATCGAGCGATTATGCGCATTTTCTCTGTGATTTCTCTCTTCAAAACACCCATTTCAAACTTTTCTCTGCAAGTCTGAACCAAAGGCATTTTCTCTGTGATTTCTTGTGTGTTGTCCGTTGATTTCTCTCTTCAATCATTCTCTCAATCTCTCCTTCTTCCATCGTCCGTGGCTCAAGAAAGGAGAAATCCGACTTTTGGGAGTCATTTGCTTAGGAAGGATTATCCCCGGGACGAGCTCACGTTCGATCGGCCTTCGCACATCTCCCATGCTATCCACGAGGGTTTGGTAAGAATGTATTTCTTTATCTCGTTTCATGCTTTGCATTGCATCAAACCCATTGCTTGAAATCCCCAAATTCATCCATTTGGTCATTTTCTAAAACTTGGTTCTATTGTTGCATGTTTTGATTCTCGTTGATTTTGTTGGATGTTGTTGTTTGCATTGGCGTGCGTATGAGTTCCCTACATATCTTGGATTGTAGGAGGGATCGATTTGGGTAGCCAAATGCATCCTTGAACATGACTTTCTAGTGTGCACGCCAAGTGTTTGATGAAATGCCTCAATGAAAATTTTCTCTTATTTCCTTGAAGTTTTTGCTAGGGATGATTTCTGACCTTGCTCTCTTGTCTTTTCTCTATTTTGCAGCCGTATAGGGCGACCAAGAACTGTCATGGAAGTGCCAAACTTGCCAAGACTTTGTGGGACAAATTCAAGGTTTTGAACGGAGTCCGGGCTAGGGTGGCTCAAATGGGGCTCCTTACTTTTGTTGATAGTATCCGCGGGATGAGGCAGACTCCTCATGTTCTCCAGGCCATTATGGAGAGGTGGTGGGACACTACCCACACGGTCCACCTTCGCTTTGAGGAAGCTACGATGACCCCTACTAATTTTCTTGCTATTACCGGGTTGGAGTTCACTGGCGTTGCTCTTCCAAAGACCGAGGGTTTCAAACCTGCGAATCCAGCTGAGTGGCGACGGTTGATTGGCTTTGCCCCTAACAAGGTTAAGGGATTTGCTGCTGAGTTGTCGCCTCTTCGCGACTAGCTCTTGGCCTATGCTGATAAGCCTAATGCTGAGACGGATCAGTTGGTGAGGGGTGATCTCTGGTATATCTTATCAGAGACCATCTTTGCTAACCATTCCTCCACGGCTCGCCTTGCTCTCTTAGGGCTGCTGGAGGATCTGGACCTGGTGAGGACCTATGACTAGGGATCAGCTGGGCTGGCTTTCAGCTATCATGCCATGGATGAGGCATGTAGGCATACCAGGGATACCATGTCAGGGTATTCCTACGCTTGGGAGGTATGTTTGCTGTCTTTTCTTGTCGTTTATCTGCACATTTTGCCTGCGCTTTATACTGATTTCGTTATGTCAAAGTAGATCTCAAAATTCAAGCCTTGAACTTTGATGTCGAATCTTCTGATTTCCATCTTCGAACTTGGTGATGAAATCAACAATGGAGCTTCAAGCCTTAGGAGATAAAACAACCTCCCTCTAATGGTGATCCACACGCGAACAAACCAAGAACACCTTCTTGTTGGATTGCTAGATGATCCTCTTGATTATTGAATCAATATTCAATAATCAAAGCCAAAAACTATGGAATAATTTGGGAGCCTTTGATTCAAAATCAAAACCAAAATCTAGAGTTTCATAAACCTAGTATAATGATGTGAGAGAGAGAATTATAGCTGCAAAGGACTTGTATTTATATCATATATAAACACTAATCATATTAGGTTAGAAGTCCTTAAGCAAACCCAATCCAATCCGTCCAAGGAAAACGCGTTCTGACCAAAAACCGCTTAAGGCACGACTCGTGCTCCTGGGCAAGACTTGTGCCACGAGTCGTTCCAGGCATTCAGAGTGATCCCAAGCCAATTCTCAGTCGTGACACGATTCGTGACATAAATTGCACTCGTGCTGGTTTTTATCATGAGTCGTGCCAATAAGCAGGAGTCGTGCTCACCCCACAGAGTTGACAAGTCAACGAAAATCCCTTGGAAGCCAAAACGCAGTCGTATCACTGCTCCAGGCATGAGTCGTGCCCATGGGCACGAGTCATGCGTTTCCCCAAAAATTCCAGATTTTAGCTCGAATCAAATTCGTTCTTTGTGTGTACCCAAAAGGAATTATATTATGTTGGTAGTGAGTCGAAATATCGATCTCACAAGACATAAGTGACTTCTAGCAAATCATTATGTCCACCCAATTAATATAACATCAAAGCTTGATTCCTCGATAGATCAAATGTCACAATCCCTTTGTCCACGATGTCCAATTGAACATGAGTCATGGTCTAGGTCAACTCATCTTGTTCAATGCTTTCTCGATTCCGAATATGTTGATAATCCAAATGCATTTGATCTCTATCAAATCACTTGAGTGTGGCCACACATTTTATCAACATCATTCATCGAGGGGCCCAAGCAAACATCTCTCTTCATAAGAGGGACAAATCTCGTCTTGACTTATCATTCTTCCCTACATGAAGTCAATCGTGCTAACATATCCCTTATTGCTATCCGATTAAAGATAGTGTTAGACTATATAAAACACGATCTTCATCATGTGGAAGACAATGATAATCTCAGGTACAAAGGATTCAATAACACGACTATCATGAGATTTAATCATGACAACAGACCATGTCATAAATCTCATAAGTAGGTCAAGTCCAGTACTCATTCTCTAGCAAGTACCCATAAGTGTAATGTGCATCTCCATGCATATAATCATCTCCATGATTATCCATTACCAACTTATACTAGTTGTTCACAACAACTAGGGACACAGTTCAATATAATAAACATGCAAAACATATAATGAACAGAATAAACACGCTCTATAATAAATGATAAAGATGATACATAACGGTTCAAGTTAAACATAACTATAGCCTAGGGCATTACACCAACAATCTCCCACTTGCACTAGGCTCCATCTATGTATCTAATACCCATGAACCTCACATGACCATCATGCTTTGCTTGTGCGAGGGGCTTTGTAAGTGGATCCCCAATGTTATCATCAGTTGATACTTTGCATATCTTAACGTCTCCCCGATTAATGAACTCTCGAATGAGATGGAAACATCTAAGTATATGTTAAGATCGCTGATTATACCTTGGTTCCTTTGCTTGCGCAATGGCACCATTATTGTCACAATAAAGTTCCACCGGATTAGTGATACTTGGAACAACTTCCAAGTCACTAATGATCTTTTTGATCCAAACTGCCTCTGTAGCTGCATCGGATGCCGCTATATATTCGACCTCAGTAGTAGAATCGGCAATAGTACTCTTCTTGGAACTCTTCCAACATATCGCAACTTCGTTAAGCATAAACACAAATCCCGACTGCGATCGGAAATCATCCTTGTCGGTTTGAAAGCTAGCATCTGTATAACCTCTTACAACAAGATATTCTTCCATCCCTCCAAATACCAAGAACGCATCCTTAGTCCTTCTTAAGTACTTTAGGATCGTCTTGACTGCCATCCAATGGTTCTCACCAGGATCAGATTGGTATGGACTCATCATGCTCAAAGCATACGAGACGTCGGGTCTAGTACAAATCATAGCGTACATGATAGATCCAATAGACGAAGCGTATGGAACTTCATTCATCCTCTTTCGCTCATCAGTTGTCTTAGGACACTGCGTCTTGCTAGAGTAACACCATGACCCATTGGCAAGTTTCCTCTCTTAGAATTTTCCATCTTGAATCTTCTAAGAACCTTGTCAATGTAGGTACTTTGACTCAAACCAATTATCCTCTTAGATCTACCTCTATAGATCTTGATACCAAGGATGTAAGCGGCTTCGCCCATATCTTTCATTGAGAAACACTTCCCTAACCAAGACTTGACAGTCTCAAGTACAGGAATATCATTTTCAATGAGTAAGATATCATCGACATACAATAAGAGAAATAGCACAACGCTCCCACTGAATTTCATGTATACACAAGGTTCATCTTCGTTCTTGATAAAACCAAACTCTTTGATTTTCTCATCGAACCGAAGATTCCAACTCCTAGAAGCTTGCTTCAATCCATAAATGGATCTTTGCAACTTGCACACCTTGTTAGAATTTCGTGGATCTACAAAACCTTCGGGTTGTGTCATATACACATCCTCAAGCAGTTTTCCATTAAGGAAAGCGGTTTTGACATCCATTTGCCATATCTCATAGTCATAATATGCGGCTATGGCAATCAAAATTCTAACATACTTAAGCATGGCAACAGGCGAGAAGGTTTCATCATAGTCTACACTATGAGTTTGCCTATATCCCTTTGCTACAAGCCTAGCCTTATAAGTATGCACCTTCCCATCCATGTCAGTCTTCTTCTTGAAGACCTACTTGCACCCTATGATTTTTACACTTTCGGGCGGCTCAATCAAGTTCCAAACTTGATTATCCGACATGGATTGCAATTCGGACTTCATGGCTTCTAACCATTTATCCGAATCGGGATCGGACATCGCCTCTTGATAGGAAGTAGGTTCGTCATTCTCAATGACTTCCACTTCATTACTTTCCGATACGAGAAATCCATATCTCTCGGGTGCAGATCGTAACCTATCCGATCTACGATGGACTTGTGGATCTTGAACCGGTTCCACAACTTCTTGTGGAGTTGGTTCAATCTCTACTATCGGTTCCATGTTATTTTCGGGTTCTTGAACTTCTTCAAGATCAATTTTACTCCCACTAGATGCTTTATTGAGAATCTGTTTCTCAAAAAAAGTACCATATTAAGCAACAAACACTTTGTTCTCAACGTGGTTGTAAAATTAATACCCTTTGGTTTCCTTAGGGTAACCAGCAAAAATAACCTTTTCAGTTTTAGGTGCTAACTTATCAGAGACAAGTCTCTTCACATAAGCTTCGTAACCCTAAATCTTCATGAAAGACAAATTAAGTTTTCTTCCATGCCACATCTCATGTGGGGTCTTAGAAGCCGATTTAGTAGGGACATTTTTCAGTGTGAACGCAGCAGTCTCTAATGCATGTCCCCAAAAGAATATAGGAAGGTCTACTTGACTCATCATCGAACGAACCATATCTAATAGGGTTCTATTCCTCCTCTCGGAAACACCATTCCATTGTGGCGTTCCGGGTGGAGTCAACTCTGAAACAATTCCACAGTTTTTGAGATGATTGTCAAACTCTTAGCTCAAATACTCACCACTACGATCGGATCAAAGTGCTTTAATTATTTTGCCAAGTTGATTTTGTACTTCATTTTGAAATGTTCTAAACATCTCAAACGATTCACTCTTTGACTTCATTAGATAGACATAGCCATATCTAGATAAGTCATCGATGAATGTAATAAAATACCGAAATCCTCCCCTAGCAATGCTGCTCATTGGTCCACATACATCAGTATGTATTAAGCCCAATAAGTCACTAGCCCTTCCACTACTCTTAGTGTAAGGTGGTTTGGTCATTTTGCCCAGTAAACAAGATTCGCATATCTCATATGATTCATAATAATGTGAGTATAACATTCCATCTATGTGGAGTTTAGAAATGCGTTTCTCATTTATATGACCAAGCTGGCAATGCCACATGAACGAGTTATTCACGTCATTCGGTTTAGACTTCTTGTCTACATGATAAACATTTTCAACACTATTTTGTTTCTCATCAACATCAAGAACATAAAGGCCATTAAATGAATTTGCAATACCATAAAGCATATCATTTAAATAAATATAAAACTTCTTATTCTTAATAAGAAAATTATACCCCTCATTATCCAAACAAGAAACAGAAATAATATTCCTACTCAAATCCGAAACATAGTAATAATTGTTCAAAACAAGTAGTAAGCCACTAGGTAAAGTTACATCATATGTCCCTACGGCTAATGCAATAACTCTTGCTCCATTCCCAACACGTAGGTCAACTTCACCTTGTTTGAGCAGCTTCCTATTTCTCAGTCCCTACACATTTAAACAAATGTGAGATCCACATCCGGTATCTAATACCCATGAACTAGAAACAGAAAGGAAAATATCTATCATATAGATACCTGAATCAGTAGCAATCGTATTGCCCTTCTTCGCCTTTAGGCCTTCCTTGTAAGCCTTGCAGTTGCGCTTCCAATGACCAGCCTCTTGGCAATGGTAGAAAATCGCATCCTTTTGAGATGCCTTGGGAGCCTCTCCGACAACGGCAACCTTTGCCTTAGGTTTAGCAACACTTGCTTTACCTTTGCCATCCTTCTTGAACCCTTTGCCTTTGTTAACCATTAACACAGTATCGGTTAGGGGCTTCTTGATATTCTTCTCTGCGGTCTTAAGCATCGCATGCAATTTCGAGAGATTCTTATCCATGCCAGTCATGTGATAGTGCATAATAAAATGACTATAACTTTCAGGCAATGAATTCAATATCAAATCCATGGCGAGTTCCTAACTCAACGGATTTCCAAGCCTTTCGAGACGCTCAATGTGACCCTTCATCTTAAGGACATGAGCTCCCACCGATTGCCCTTCTTGCATCTTGTATGCAATTAGGGACTTAACCACATCAAACCGCTCATTTCTTGGTTTCACTTGGAATATTTCCTTTAAGTGCTCAGCAAGATCAAATGCTGAATTTATGTGTTCAAGGTCCTTTTGAAGAGCCTTAGACATAGTGGCAAGCATAAGGCTTGCAACATCTGTAGAATCATCATTATGTTTCTTATGTGCATCCCTATCTGCCCTAGAAGCATTTGGAGCAGGTTGAGGTTCATTGAGAACGTACAGTTTCTTCTCTTGCTTTAAAAAATTTCTAAGGCTTCTGATCCAATCAGAATAACTTGTACCGTTCTCCTCAAGCTTGTCCTTCTCAAGGACTGATAGCAGTGACAGGGTTGACTATTGTGATTAGCCATTCTATAATAAAATATGCAAACAATGAAACACATAAGTATCAACACATTTATCATCTAAGAGAAAATAATGTATTTCATAAATACTCCCACTAAATTATACACCTTCAAATACAAGCATGTATCATATAATCATAGTAGGATAAGATCCATATTTCACTTGAGTTTGGTTTAACTGAGTCAATGTCCGAAATCAAGCTATTTAGGTAAAAACATCAATCATATCACTATATGACTCTTGGGTGGAATGGGTGCTCCTTGACCTTCCCATTCCATAACCTAAGCCCCGAACCCAAAATCTATTTTAAAATGGTTTTTCTATATTTCCAAACAAATAATATAGGTGGCGACTCAAAAAGATGTGAAAAAACAAGAGGAAACTGCGCATCGCTACAGTGGCGACTCCCCTGGGGACTGTAAATATAAAGAGGCTTAAACTTGTGTCAATAAAAAGAGGTTTTCAAAAAAAAAAAAATAGTAAATAAAATCATTTTTTTTTGTATTCAGACCAAGCTTATCTCGCACGAGACAACCTATCACGCACGAGATAACGCTTCGGCAATCAGCATGTCTTCTGGTTTTCCCTGTTCGTCTCATGGTCCAAGATGAAAATCGAACACGCAAAGGGAATCCCAGATTTCATTATCTGCAGAGTTCCTTCATCTTAAGGCCTCCCTTAAGATGTAGAACTCGAATCCGTATTTAGTTTAAATAATTGATTATTATTTATAAACTACGTGTGATTGGGTTTTTTTAATTAAAGTCTGGTCCATTGGGGATTCGGGAGTTGTAATTCAATTATTTATCTCTCCCTCTCTCATTAATTGGAACTACGACGGCCTGAGTCTTCCTAAATTGGGAGAAACGTAGGCAACCACTTGGTGCGGCCATTATCTGTTTTTTCTTTTAATTTTCAAAAAAAAAATCTCTATTTTCTCTATCACCTAGATTGACTATCACACATGCGCACTCATATTATATCTGTCATTGCACTACATATCCCGATTAACCCGGGACCCACACTAAGGACGGATGACGGTAACCACCTAGTCGCCGGTCTCTCAGAAGTTGGATCATCCCACTCCGCGTATTCAATCCATCTAGATTGTCATATCGCGGGGAGCCTAGCCTTTCAGCCCTTCATCGCCACATATCATGTAGATTGTCTTTTTAGGATCACTCCGTGACCGATCGGTTTGACTCGGCGATCTTTTCTTATTTTTGACCAAAATAAAGCCATGTAAAATTGACTATAAAGAAGGACTCGGAATAGTCCCTTCGAAAGATGTCCCTTCGGAAAATGTCCCTTCGGAATGTCCCTTTCGGAAGTCCCTTTAAAGAAAAAAAATCCTTCAAACAATCTTACATGGCTTTGTTTTACAAAAATGAGACTGATTACTTAGTCACTAGGTTCTGATAAAAGATTTCGAAACCCCTCAAAACAGATTCTCCGTTCCGACCAAAAATTAGGTTTAATAAAAATCGACTTTTCCGTGTGATTGTCTCGTGCGTGACTGCTTGTCTGGCATGGGACAATGCCTCTGTTTGCTGTGTTTGAGCCTGAACCGTTTAAACCTGCTTCCGACTCATTGGGGCTAGAGTTGATCCTGACACCATCTCTGCGTCTCTTCTGTCAGTTTTCCGAAGCTACTCAACCTCAAGACTCCCAACACAATGTCCGGCATCGACGAAATTTCGGGTGACGAAACTTTGTCCGAAAACAACCACAAACTTCTGTAAGAAGCCAATGATCGTTTAGAGGTGCAAGCTACCCAAATCCACACCCTCGTGGAAGAAATCCAAGAGCTTAGGGCGGCACTAGTCAATAAAGAAAAGAAGAAGAAAAATGATTCTTCTTCCGAAGAAGAAGAATCATACACCAAAAAGGCCAAGGGTCGTCGCCAAAGCAAAAACAAGAAAAAGTAGTATGAGCCTAGCTCATCATCTTTCTCCTCTGACAATGAGAGCTACACATCCAAGAAAGAAAGCAAAGGGGAAAGCAAGAACGAACCCCTTACCATGGTAATGTTAGAAAAGAAACTTGCATCCCTGGATGTGAGTAAGGGAGCCTCGCTCTCTATTGATTGTGACACCCTTCGTCAATCCATGTCCAAACTTCCTAGAAAATACAAAACACCCGACATTGCAAAATTTAATGGCACTACCTGTCCCAAATCACATTTGGAGACCTATTCTTGGGCCATGCTACCTATGGGTGTTGATGACAACCTACTAGCTCAATGCTTTCCACAAACTCTCGATGGTGCCGCTAGAGATTGGTACATGACTCTTCCACTCTCTACAAGACTTGATTGGCCACTCGCTAGTCGTACCTTCCAAAAGTAAAATGAGGACAACTCCACCTACAGCACTACTAGAAGGGACCTCGAACAAACCAAGCAACTTCCAAACGAATCCTTCACAGACTTCATCAAAAGATGGAGGACCAAACTGACTGAAATCGTTGATAGGCCAAGCCTAGACGAACAAATTCACATCCTCATACAATGTCTTCGGGAAGAATATCAAGACAAACTTGCAGGCAACTACTTTCCTAGCTTCGCCGAACTCCACAAATTCGACATACGGTTAGATGACCTCATCAAGCAAAAAAAGGGAAGCCAAGAAAAGCGGGTTCCGTTACAGCAAAAATTCCTCTTCCTCTTCCAACCCCAAGGACACTTCCGTCAATGCCATAGTCTGCAATCATCCCGGAAATGGTAAGTACTCTGCGGTACCTCCACCATAAAAGAAGAAAAGGGATAGGCATTACGATAAGCTTGAAGGGATAACTCAAGAAGAACTCCTCGAGGTGCTTGTCAAGAATGGAAAAATCAAACCAAGAGAAGGTGGACCTCCAAAGAAAGATCTTCCTGCTAATCATGCTTATCATCTCTTCTGCAAGTACCACAACTTCACTGGCCACGGCACCAACTCATGTTTCCACTTGAAAGACGTCATCCAAGTTTTGTTCGATGATAAAGAGATAGGACTTCATAATGTTGTTACTATTCCTTTACCAAACAATGAAGTCAATTTAATAGAAGTAGAAAGTAGCTTCAAGGATCCTACTCGTCTAGCCACAACTGTGGACGAGAGCCCTTTTGAAATTAATAAATCTTCTTTCTGTTATATGATGTCTTGGGATGAAATCTTAGAACAAAAAGAAAAAGGGTCTAAGATAGTCAATCTCCTCACACTATCCGGTCGAGTGATTATCAGGAAAGATCCAAGGGACGAAAATCATCCTAAACAAGCAAAAGCTTCATCATCAAGCGAACCCGACGATCCTCTCTTAGCCCAGCTAAAGAAGACACAAGCAAACATCTTAGTTTGGGATCTCATAGGAGCATCCCACAAGCATCGTGAAATGTTGAAAAGGCCTTGGCACAAATGACCATTTCTTCCGAAGCTACACCCGAAGATCTTACTCAAATGATCGGTCAAGTACAGTTTGGCAACATCATCACTTTCACTGACTTAGACCTCCCATCCTATGGGAACAATCATCATGAGGCCCTATACATAACTGCTAAGGTGAATGGATACCGAATGCCACACATTTTGGTCGACAATGGTTCTGCAATCAACGTCCTTCCAAAGAAAGCCTTATCATCATTAGGTCTCACCCACAAAGACCTTAAGCCATAAAGGCACACTGTACGAGGCTACGATTGTACTGCTAGAACTTCTTTGGGTTCAGTCGTGATACCTATAGAAATGGGGCAAGTCACAATGAGCATCGAATTCCAAGTCATCGACATCCCAGCATCCTTCAAGTTACTGCTTGGCCGCCCTTGGCTACACGACATAGGAGGTGTACCTTCCTCCCTACACCAACACATCAAATTTAGACACAATGACACAATAGTCACCATACACGGAGAAATGGTTACTGCTAGCCCTATCCTCGAGGTACATCACATCACTTCTAATTACTTGTTCAGTGGCTTTGAAATCGAGAAAGAAAGCACCATGAATGTCATAGAAACTGGCAACGAAAACGATTACTCCAAAGCACTTCGGTTTTCTAGAAACCTTCCTGTTTGGAAAATGATGCAAGCAAAAGGGTACTTTCTAGCCTAGGGACTTGGGAAACATTTACAAGGGATAACAGAACCACCACCGGTTCCCCCACCACACACGAAGCATGGCCTAGGATACATCAATTCCATCCACGATGGAGATGACGAAGAAGAGTGGGACTTCACTCAAGTCAAGTGGGAAGGAACCGCGTACAAAGGCCACAATGACCCAAAAGTCAAAAACTGCAACCCCGAGCCATATCGAAAGACACTCAATGGCTACTTCGTCCGGGAAGGGGAAAGCATCCCATACTTTATCTTTTCAGAACCATGGACTGATGATAAAGAGAAACACCAACCAGGCTTTGAAATTTTCAGCGACTGCGATGCTTCACCAGATGAAACAGAACCCGTCCCACTAATCCCTAAAGATTTGTGGGGCACGAAGGCAGAAATGACCAGCAAATGGGACTTTGTGTTGGGAGAAGACATGCTGCGACAGTTTGAAGACCTGTGCCGGTTAGAAGACAGCCAGATCCATGCAATCTCCAAGGGGGACGCTCCAACTATTGATTACACAAAGCTAATACAGAAATGTGATGAGCCAATTCTAAACTGGCACGTCACCGGAGGACCAGTTGTTGATGAAGACTTCATGATCAAAGAGCTTGGTTGTACTCCCCATCCCCGCAGGAAGATAGGCCCTGTAACTTTCACTTTAGAATCAGGCTCCACCTCTGATGAACTCACTCAAGAGGAAATCGAGGCGGTGGCCGAACATGTATTCCCTTACTTCCTTAATGAAAACTTTGATCTTTCCGAGTACCCTGAGATTGCTAACATCGTAAATGATGAATTAACTAATAATAATCAATATAACGAACAAGTTAATAATGAATCATACGATGAGATGGACCAAGAAAACGAACAAATTTTAAAAGAATTAGCAAAGAAAGTAGGTCGTTGTGGAAAGAATGGCCCCATTGACAACGAAGAAATGCAGACGGTTAATCTCGGGACAACAGAAGACCCCAGAGAAAAAAAGATTGGCAGCTTCTTCAAGGGGGAAGACAGAGAAACCTTAACGCAGCTCCTCAGAGAATATGTCGACGTCTTCGCTTGGTTCTACAAAGATATGCCTGGGTTAAATCAGTCGATTGTAGAACACAAAATACCGTTGCTACCCAACTCCAAGCCAGTCAAACAGAAACTGCACAGAACCGAGCCCGAATGGTCAATGCAAGTGAAAGAAGAGATCATGAAACTCTTGAATGTAGGGTTTATCAAAGTGATTGAGTATCCGGAATGGCTGGCAAACATGGTACAAGTAGCCAAGTCGAACGGGAAAATACGAGTCTGTATAGATTTCAGAGACTTGAACAAGGCATCCCCTAAAGATGACTTCCCACTACCAAACATAGACATGTTGGTCGACGCCACTGCAGCATACGAAGTCCGCTCATTCATCGATGGCTTCTCGGGGTATAACCAAATCCTCATGGCAGAGGAAGACCAACACAAAACGGCATTCACCACACCATGGGGGACGTTCTGTTATACGGTCATGACGTTTGGTCTCAAAAACGCTGGGGCTACTTACCAAAGGGCAGTCACGACACTATTCCATGACATGATCCACAAAGAAATAGAGGTATACGTGGATGACATGATTATCCACTCAAAAGGGACAGATGGTCAGCACTTCAGAGATCTCAGAAAATTCTTCAATCGACTGAGACAACACAAGATGAGGCTCAACCCCGCAAAATGCTCATTCAGAGTGGTCAAAGGGAAAGTCTTAGGGTACATGGTCATCGAGCGTGGCATAGAAGCAGACCCCGCCAAGATAAAGGCCATCATAGACATGCCTCCACCCAGAACACAGAAAGAAGTAAAGGGATTCATGGGCAGACTCCAATACATCAGTCGATTCATCAATCAACTGACTATAATGTGCGATCCTATCTTCAAGCTACTTAAGAAAAATGCACCTCAAGAATGGACCGAGGAATGTCAAGAAGCATTCGAGGAAGTTAAGCACTACTTAACTTCCCCACCCATCCTGGTTCCACCGCACAAGGAAAAGCCCTTAAATCTATACCTCACGGTTACTGACAACGCGCTAGGGGCTATGCTCGCTCAAGAATAGCCTGCTTCACACACAAAGAATGTAATCTACATTGTCAGTCGCAGATTCCAAGGCAGCGAAATCAACTACTCCCCACTTGACAAATCTTGCGCTGCTCTTGTCTGGGTATCACAAAGACTAAAGCACTATATGGAAGCCTTCCCGATTCGTCTCATCGCAAGAATGGATCCTTTGAAGTACATCCTAGACAAATCAAATTTGTCTTCGTGACTGGCCAAATGGTATTTCATGCTCGGGATATGATATCACTTACGTCACTCAGAAATCCGTCAGTGGTAGTGTATTCGCAGATCAGTTGGCCGAATTTCCTTGCGACGAAGTGAAGGGGGAAGACTCGTGATTCCCTGATGAAGACATCATGAGTATAGAAGATGAAAATATGTGGCAATTATTTTTTGATGGCGTAGCCAACAAGAAAGGGTTCGGCATTGGAATGTTGTTAGTAGATCCCGACGACATCTATACTCCACTAGCAATACGTCTTGACTTTGACGCCACTAACAATACCGCAGAATATGAAGCTTGCATAGCGGGGCTCGAGGCAGCTCTAGAGCACAACGTAATTAAACTTGAGGTATTTGGGAACTCCCAGTTAATCATCAATCAGACACTGAAGAAGTGGAGGATCCAAGATCCAACCCTTCAAAGATACAATGCCCACCTCCAAGAGTTGGTGCAACAATTTCAGGATATCTCGTTCCACTATCTTCCTAGAGACAAAAACCGGTTTGCTGATGCATTGGCTACACTTGCCTCCTTGGTTGAAATCCCTGCAGGAAAGGCAGTCAAACCCTTCAAAATAACCTGGCGCGCAACTCCTGCCTACTTTGCTGTTATAGATCTCCAAGACTGCAAAGACAAGTGGTCATCTGAATGTGCCACCGTTGAGGGCTCCGAAAAGAAACCGTGGTACCATGACATTTGGCATTTCATCCTAGATGGAACCATTCCACCTGAGACCAACCAGAAGACTCAGATCGCCCTTAAAAGGCTGGCAGCTAATTACGTCATCATTGCTGGCCGTCTATTCAAAAAATACTCCCAAGGAAACCTCCTTTGTGTCACCGAAGAAGAGGCCCAAGAAATAATGGACCATGTTCATCAAGGTGTATGTGGAACCCACATGAGCGGAAACATGCTCGCCAAAAAGATCATCAGACAAGGGTACTTTTGGCTAACCATGGAAGCCGACTGTACCAGCATGGTCAAAAAATGCCATAAGTGTCAGATACACGCCAACCTTCAGTACGCACCGCCTTCCTTACTGTACCCTATGACTTCTCCTTGGCCGTTCTCAACATGGGGCATAGATGTGATTGGAAAGGTCACGCCTGCAGGAGCCAATGGACACTGTTTCGTCTTAGTAGCCATCGACTATTTCACTAAATGGATCGAGGCCGCCTCCTACAAAGTTTTGAATGCCAGAAAGGTAGCAGAATTCATCAAGCATAACATCATCTGCCGATATGGGGTCCCGCAAGAGATGATATCCGATAATGGCTCGCACTTCGAGAAAGAAACCGATCGCCTCCTAACAGAGTACAAAATCATAAGGCATAAGTCATCTCCTTACAGGCCTCAGACGAATGGAGCAGTTGAAGCCGCAAACAAAACAATCGAAACCATCATCAGAAAAATGGCGATCACTGGGAAAGACTGGCCCGACAAGCTGCCCTTCGCACTTTGGGGATACCGCACCTCAGTCCGAACGACTACAGGGGAGACTCCCTACGCCCTCACATTCGGAATGGAGGTTGTCCTACCAATAGAAATGGAAATACCATCACTACGGGTTCTCCTAGAAAACCAAGTGAATGAAGTCGACTGGCTAGAAAGCAGATATGAAGAGTTAGCCTTGCTAGACGAAAGGAGGCTGAAAGCAGCCGAGCACACTCAAGCTTACCAAATAAGAATGGCAAGAGCTTTCAACAAAAAGGTCAAGACAAGGAATATCAGAGTAGGCGACCTGGTTCTCCGTGAACATCATCTTGGACCTTTCAACCCTTTAAGCAAATGGGGACCAAGATGGATAGGACCTTACATCGTGAAGAAGATATTCTCTGGGGGAGCCCTTCAGCTGGTGGACTTAGACGGAGATCAACTACCGAAGCCGGTCTACATGGACAAGCTCAAGAAATACTTTGCGTGACTTGGCCTCTTAAAAAAAATGCTCGCTAGGTTGAAAATCCCGAAGGGGACAGCCTAGGCAAAAATTAGAGTTTGCACAAGAAAAGAAGCCCTCTAGATTGAAAACCTGAAAGGGCAGTCTAGGCAAAAGAAAGGGTGTGCATAAAAAAAAATAGAAAAAGAGGCCTTGTCCCGCGTGAGACTACCCTTCAGCCTGAAGCCATATTTTGTCATTTTTCTCTAAAAAATGAACTATGTTAGACCTGAGCCTCTTATTTAATTGCTGTAAAAGAGGAACGTAGGCAGCCTTCAGGTTCGGTCTAATCAAATAAATAAATCAAATTTTGTCCCTTTATTAATCAAATGCATTTTATTAATGACAAAGGAGAAATCCTAACCACAACGACTAATTTTCTAAGCTAACAATCTTGAAAAAAATAATAAAAACAACAATAAAACTATTGATCTATCAAAGCAATCTCTTGGTACTCCTTTGGATCTAGCCTTTCATTGACTTGGCAGGCCGCCAGACATGATCACCCCCGTCATCGCGATCTCTCTTGCATTTTGGGCCCTTCAAAGCAGAACATCCATCGAGGAGAGTGAAAACGGACTCCGAAAGCCTCTTGAAGACATTGGGCCTATCTAAAGCTTGCATCATTCCGGGCATACCCTTGCCTCGCCTCTCATACCAATCTCCATCAAGAAAATCCTGGGTTGGATCAGTCCGTACATTAGCAGGATCAGACTGGGCCTCACTCCTTCGCAAAATACTGCTAGCTACGAAGGAATCCCCTAACAGTGAAAGCCGCAGATCATCAATCTTCTCCACATTAGGGTGACCGGTATGAAGGAACCAATCCAAATACTTATCAGATAAGAAGACGCTTGCATCAAAAGTCCGAAGGTTCGACCAGCGGTATCGATTAGTTCCTTCACCCCATGCTTGAGCTAGCACCTTCGCAAACTCTACACCGATATAAGACACTTCACGAGAGACTCCTTCGAAAAGATAGGTGTCCTGCTGCTGGCCAAACTAATGGAGCACCCGCTTGGGAAAATAAAAGGAGGAATCTCACAAACCCGGGAGAATAACCCTGTCAAAACCCTTGGTATTGGCAACATACTTGTTTAATCTCCAATAAGGTGGACACCAAATGATATCTGCCATGGCAGTCTTTGCAATCAACTTGGCCCACTCATCTATCGAGAGATCCTTGATCAGTAACTTCCTCATATGGTATGTGAATGGAGAATACTCCAACGGAGGACCTACCAACTTGAGATGTTCCCTAAGCCAAATAGTCAACAAAAGAGGACTCCCTTGAGTCATGGCACCGGTCTTATGCAACTCATCAAGACCATGCAGGGTTTTACCCAAGATTAGCAAAATAATGTTCCTAGAACGTTTCCTAGCCTGCAGAACGATTTTCACCAATTGGGAGTCAACCAAGCCATCCCTGCACGTGAACAAAACATCTCCGAAAAGAGAAAGGGCCAGAAAGTTCTGTTTGTAAACATGAAAGGCCTTGTCATCTGAATCTCCGCTGAAGCATTCAGGAAAAGAAGAACAATCTACCCACCTGCGGTGAACCAGCTCATAGCAAGTATCAAGGGGGATCCCTAGCAATTCATTCAAAGCCTCTGAATGATTCCTATTATATTTAGGAACAACAATCTCACCAGTCAACGGCATATCCAAGATAATGGCGAATTCCTCAACAGTAGGCACCATCTCATTAAGAGAAAAATTAAAGAGATGAACAGAAGGATCCCAAAATCGAGCAGCACCCTGCAAAAGATTCCAATCCGGTTGGAGGTTCTTTAAGGTGAAAAGGATTCTGAATCCGAATTCTGCTATAAACTTATTGCGAGATCGATTGCGAAACTACCTCATGAAATCTCTTGATGCTTGCTTGAATGCTTCGACTACGTCAGACGGCAAAGAAAAATCATCAACAATCATGGACGTTGGGACAATCTCCTTGGAAGCCATGGATTACAGGGTTGGAAAAGAAGATAAGAATTCGACCCTAACAGAATATCTCTAGAGTTTGAAGGGTTGGGATGAGTTATCTGGCCGGACTACAGGGTGTTTTATATAGGGAAAACTGACAGAATCCTGTTCGAAGAAGGAAAAGATTTCGCCTGAGTAGCGTGTCTCGCGCGAGATACCTTGTCCCGCGCGATACATCTCTTCGGCAAATTCATCAGCAGTCCTGCACAAACAAGCAATCTAGCCCCGACTTAACGAAGCAAGTCTTGAAAACCTACACATACAATTCCTAATATGCATTACATGCACCAAAACCTAGCTTAAAACTGTGACCCAAATGGTCATTTCATTTCAATCACGGAAGTCGAGAAAGTTAAAAAATTAATTAACTAGACCTAGGATTAGGAATTAAGAAAACCTTGTTTTTGTGCTACCTACGTGCTACCAGGTATGAGAGAAAGAAAAAAAATTGTCTGGGCCCACACGGCCAATATTTACAAGTTTTCAAGAAATGAATGGGGAGAAAAGGGGGATCACGCCATCAAGTCACTCGAGCCGCCGGCACCTCCGCCTTCACCACCATTGGGGCTACCGTCCCTCCTTGATCTCTTGGCTCCACAAGACGGGGTCACTGGAGAGGCTATCGTCGACGCTATCGAAGCCGCCTTTTGAAACAACCGCTCAGACAGGTCCGACACCAAGGACATCAATCCAGCCATCCTGCTCGCCCCACGGTTGTAATCAGCCGCAGACATGGTAATCTGATAACAAAAGGGATCAGATGAAGTCAGACATATACACATATATGGACGAATACGGGAAATAATATGAACAGAAACGTACCGAAGAGGCATCGGATGGGAGGCGGTAACCCTCAGGAATATGGTCCGGGATTGGGATGTGGCCCACCATCGGCATGCTCCCCATCATGTATGTATAGCTTGGAGGACCATAATCCGGCGCAAAAGGCACATGACCTGCATACTGTGAAGAAGAGCTTGGGGCTGACGAACCTGAGGCTCCCAAGGCATCTCAAAAGGATGCGATTTGCTACCATTGCTAAGAGGTTGGTCATTGGAAGCGCAACTATAAGGCTTACAAGGAAGTCCTAAAGGCAAAGAAGGGCAATATGATTGCTGCTGATTCAGGTATCTATATGATAGATATTTTCCTTTCTGTTTCTAGTTCATGGGTATTAAATACCGATGTGGATCTCACATTTGTTTAAATGTGCAGGGACTAAGGAATAGAAAGCTTCTTAAACAAGGTGAAGTTGACCTACGTGTGGGGAATGGAGCAAGAGTTGCTGCATTAGCCATAGGGACATATGATGTAACTTTACCTAGTGGCTTAGTACTTGTTTTGAACAATTATTACTATGTTCCGAATTTGAGTAGGAATATTATTTCTGTTTCTTGTTTGGATAATGAAGGGTATAATTTTTTTTATTAAGAATAAGAAATTTTATATTTATTTAAATGATATGCTTTATGGTATTGCAAATTCATTTAATGGCCTTTATGTTCTTAATGTTGATGAGAAACAAAATAGTGTTGAAAATGTTTATCAAGTGGACAAGAAGTCTAAATCGAATGACGTGAACAACTCATTCATATGGCATTGCCGGCTTGGTCATATAAATGAGAAACGTATTTCTAAACTCCATAAATATGGAATGTTAGACTCACATGATTATGAATCATATGAAATATGTGAATCTTATTTATTGGGCAAAATGACCAAACCACCCTACACTAAGAGTAGTGAAAGGGCTAGTGGCTTATTGAGCTTAATAAATACTGATGTATGCGGACCAATGAGCAGCATTGCTAGGGGAGGATTTCATTATTTCATTACATTCACTGATGACTTATCTAGATATGGCTATGTCTATCTGATGAAGTCCAAAAGTGAATTGTTTGAGATGTTTAGAACATTTCAAAATGAAGTACAAAATCAACTTGGCAAAACAATTAAAGCACTTTGATCCGATCGTGGTGGTGAGTATTTGAGCCAAGAGTTTGACAATCATCTCAAAAACTGTGGAATTGTTTCAGAGTTGACTCCACCCGGAACGCCACAATGGAATGGTGTTTTTGAGAGGAGGAATAGAACCCTATTAGATATGGTTCGTTCGATGATGAGTCAAGTAGACCTTCCTATATCCTTTTGGGGACATGCATTAGAGACTGATGCATTCACACTGAACAGAGTCCCTACTCAATCGGCTCCTAAGATCCCACATGAGATGTGGCATGGAAGAAAACCTAGTTTGTCTTTCATGAAGATTTGGGGTTGCGAAGCTTATGTGAAGAGACTTGTCTCTAATAAGTTAGCACTTAAATCTGACAAGGTTATTTTCGTTGGTTACCCTAAGGAAACCAAGGGGTATTACTTTTACAACCACGTTAAGAACAATGTGTTTGTTGCTCAATATGGTACCTTCCTTGAGAAACAGTTTCTCGATAAAGGAACTAGTGGGAGTAAAATTGATCTTGAAGAAATTCAAGAACCCAAAAATAACATGGAACCGATAGTAGAGACTGAACCAAGTCCACAAGAAGTTGTGGAACCGGTTCAAGATCCACAAATCCATCGTAGATCGGATAGGTTACGATCCGCACCCGAGGGATATGGATTTCTCGTGTCAGAAAGTAATGAAGTGGAAGTCATTGAGAATGACGAACCTACTTTCTATCAAGAGGCGATGTCCGATCCCGATTCAGATAAATGGTTAGAAGCCATGAAATCCGAATTGCAATCCATGTCGGATAATCAAGTTTGGAACTTGATTGAGCCACCCGAAGGTGTAAAAACCATAGGGTGCAAGTGGGTCTTCAAGAAGAAGACTGACATGTATGGGAAGGTACATACTTATAAGTCTAGGCTTGTAGCAAAGGGATATAGGCAGACTCATGGTGTAGACTATGATGAAACCTTCTCGCCAGTTGCCATGCTTAAGTCTGTTAGAATTTTGATTGCCATAACTGCGTATTATGACTACGAGATATGTCAAATAGATGTCAAAACCGCTTTCCTTAATGGAAAACTGCTTGAGGATGTGTATATGACACAACCCGAAGGTTTTGTCGATCCACGAAATTCTAACAAGGTGTGCAAGTTGCAGAGATCCATTTATGGATTGAAGCAAGCTTCTAGGAGTTGGAATCTTCGTTTTGACGAGAAAATCAAAGAGTTTGGTTTTGTCAAGCACGAAGATGAACCTTGTGTATACATGAAATTCTGTGGGAGCATTGTGTTGTTTCTCTTATTGTATGTCGATGATATCTTACTCATTGGAAATGACATTCCTGCACTTCAGACTGTCAAGTCTTGGTTAGAGAAATGTTTCTCAATGAAAGATATGGGCGAAGCCGCTTACATCCTTGATATCAAGATCTATAGAGATAGATCTAAGAGGATAATTGGTTTGAGTCAAAGTACCTACATTGACAAGGTTCTTAGAAGATTCAAAATGGAAAATTCTAAGAGAGGCAACTTGCCAATGGGTCATGGTGTTACTCTTAGCAAGACGCAGTGTCCTAAGACAACTGATGAGCGAAAGAGGATGAATGAAGTTCTATACGCTTCGGCTATTGGATCTATCATGTACGCTATGATTTGTACTAGACCCAATGTCTCGTATGCTTTGAGCATGACGAGTCGATACCAATCTGATCCTGGTGAGAACCATTGGATGGCAGTCAAGACAATCCTTAAGTATTTAAGAAGAACAAAGGATGCGTTCTTGATATTTGGAGGGATGGAAGAAGATCTTGTTGTAAGAGGTTACACAGATGCTAGCTTCCAAACCGACAATGATGATTTCCGATCGCAGTCGGGATTTGTGTTTATGCTTAACGGAGGTGCGATATGTTGGAAGAGTTCCAAGCAGAGTACTATTGCCGATTCTACTACTGAGGCCGAATATATAGCAGCATCCGATGCAGCTAAGGATGCAGTTTGGATCAAGAAGTTCATTAGTGACTTGGAAGTTGTTCCAAGTATCACTAATCCGGTGGAACTTTATTGTGACAATAATGGTGCCATTACACAAGCAAAGGAACCAAGGTCACATCAGCGATCCAAACATATACTTAGACGTTTCCATCTCATTCGAGAGTTCATTGATCGGGGAGATGTTAAGATATTCAAAGTATCAACCGATGATAACATTGGGAATCCGCTTACAAAGCCCCTTGCAAGCAAAGCATGATTGTCATGTTAGGTCCATGAGTATTAGATACATAGATGGAGCCTAGTGCAAGTGGGAGATTGTTGGTGTAATGCCTTAGGCTATAGTTATGTTTAACTTGAATCATTATGTATCATCTTTATCATTTATTATAGAGCATGTTTATTCTGTTCATTATATGTTTGCATGTTTATTATATTGAACTGCGTCCCTAGTTGTTGTGAACAACTAGTATAAGTTGGTAATGGATAATCATAGAGATGATTATTTGCATGGAGATGCACATTACACTTATGGATACTTGCTAGAGAATAAGTATTGGACATGACCTACTTATGAGATTTATGACATGGTCTGTTGTCATGATTAAATCTCATGATAGTCGTGTTATTGAATCCTTTGTACCTGAGATTATCATCGTTTTCCACATGATAAAGATCGTGTTTTATATAGTCTAACACTATCTTTAATTGGATAGCAATAAGGGCTGTGTTAGCACGATTGGATTCATATAGGGAAGAATGATAAGTCAAGACGGGATTTGTCTCTCTTATGAAGAGAGTTGTTTGCTTGGGCCCCTCGATTAATAGTGTTGATGAAATATGTGGCCACACTCAAGTGATTTGATAGAGATCAAATGCATTTGGATTATCAACATATTCGGGATCGAGAAAGCATTGAACGGAATGAGTTGACATAGACCATGACTCATGTTCAAATTGGACATCGTGGACAAAGAGATTATGACATTTGATCTATCGAGGAATCAAGCTTTGATGTTATATTAATTGGGTAGATATAATGGTTTGCTAGAAACCACTTATGTCTTGTGAGGTCATGTTTTGACTCACTACCAACATAATATAATTCCTTTTGGGTCACACACAAAGAACGAATTTGATTCGAGCTGAAATCTGGAAATTTTGGGGAAAGGCACGACTCGTGCCCATGGGCACGACTCGTGACAGAAGCAGTGATACGACTGCGTTTTGGCTTCCAAGGGATTTTCGTTGACTCAGTGGGGTGAGCACGACTCGTGCCTGTAGGCACGACTCGTGACAAAAACCAGCACGAGTACAATTTATGTCACGAATCGTGACACGACTGGGAATTGGCTTGGGACCACTCGTGACCACTCGTGACTGCCTGGAACGACTCGTGGCACGAGTCGTGCCTAGGAGCACGAGTCGTGCCTTGAGCGGTTTTTAGCCAGAACGCGTTTCAATTGGACGGATTGGATTGGGTTTGCCTAAGGACTTCTAACCTAATATGATTAGGGTTTATATAGGATATAAATACAAGTCCTATGTAGCCATAATTTAATCTGAACATCATTGTTCTAGGTTTATGAAACTCTAGAGATTGATTTTGATTTTGAATCAAAGGCTCCCAAATTATTCCATAGTTTTGGCTTTGATTATTGAATATTGATTCAATAATCAAGAGGATCATCTAGCAATCCAACAAGAAGGAGTTCTTGGTTCGTTCGCGTGTGGATCACCATTAGAGGGAGGTTGTTTTATCTCCTAAGGCTTGAAGCTTCATTATTGATTTCATCACCAAGTTCGAAGAATGAAATTAGAAGATTCGACATCAAAGTTCAAGGCTTGAATTTTGAGATCTACTTTGACATAACAAAATCGCATTAAAGGTATGTAATTCTATTTCATGTTTTTCTAATCTCTTCATGCAAGACGAATCTAAGGTCTAGGGTTTTATTGTTATTTCTAAGTTCTTCCGCTGCGTTTGTAACCCCAAAACCCAACATTCGGATGATGAGACCTTCCATGTTTTCAAACGGAATTTCTTGGATCTTTCTCTTTTTGGATATGTTTTGTTCACATGCAGGGGTGGCTTGGTTGACTCCCAATTGGTGGAAATCGCTCTGCAGGCTAGGAAATGTTCTAGGAACATCATTCCGTTAATACTTGGTGAGACCCTTCATGGTCTTGATGAGCTACATAAGACCGATGCCATGACTCAAAGGAGTCCTCTTTTGTTGACTATTTAGCTCAGGGAGCATCTCAAGTTGGTAACTCCTCTATTGGATTATTCTCCCTTTATGTATCATATGAGGAAGCTGCTGATCAAGGATCTTTTGGTAGATGAGTGGGCTAAGTTGATTGCAAAGGCCACCACTGCAGATATTATTTGGTGTCCACCTTATTGGAGGTTGAACAAGTATGTTGCCAATACCAAGGGTTTTGACAGGTTTGTTCTTCCGGGCCTACGAGATTCCTCTTTCTATTTCCCCCAGCGGGTGCTCCGTCAGTTTGGCCAACAGTAGGACACTTATCTTTTCAAAGGAGCCTCTCGTGAAGTGTCCTATATTGGTTTGGAGTTTGCGAAGGTGCTAGCTCAAGTATGGGGTGAAGGAACTAATCGAGATCGTTGGTCGAACCTTCGGACTTTTGATGCAAGCGTCTTCTTATCTGACAAGTACTTGGATTGGTTCCTTCATACCGGTCACCCAAGTGCGGAGAAGATTGATGATCTGCGGCTTTCACTGCTAGGAGATTCCTTCGTGATGAGCAGTATTTTGAGAAGGAGAGAGGCTCAGTCTGATCCTGCTAATGTACGGACTGATCCAATCCAATATTTTCTTGATGGGGATTAGTATGAGAGACGAGGTAGGGGTCTTCCCAGAAAGATGCAAGCTTTGGATAGGCCCCATGTCTTCAAGAGGCTTTCAGAATCTGTTTTCACTCGCCTTGAAGGATGTTCTGCTTCGAAGGGTCCAAATCGCAAGAGAGATCGAGATGACGAGGGCGATCATGTCTGTCGGCCTACCAAGTCAATGAAAGGCTAGATCCTATAGAGTACCAAGATATTGCTTTGATAGATCAATAGTTTTATTTATTAGTATATTTTTTTCAAGATTGTTAGCTTAGCAAATTAGTCGTTGTCGATAGAATTTCCCTTTTTCCATTAATAAAATGCATTCGATTAATAAAAGGACAAGATTTGATTTATTATTTGATTAGACCGAACCCGAAGGCTGCCTACGTTCCTCTTTTACAGCAATTAAATAAGAGGCTCAGGTCTAACGTAGTTCATTTTTGAGAGAAGAAGACAAAAACTCGGTTTCAGATCGAGGGGTAGTCTCGAGCGAGACAAGGCCTTTTTTTTAACGCACACCCTTGCTTTTGCCTAGACCGCCCTTCAGGTTTTCAATCTAGCGGGCTTCTTTTCTTATGCAAGCTCTAATTTTTGCCTAGGCCACCCCTTTCTGGGATTTTCAACCTAGCGATCGATTTTTTTTTCAAAAGGCCAAGTCACGTGAAGTACTTCTTGAGCTTGTCCATGTTGACCGGCTTCGGTAGTTGATCTCCGTCTAAGTCCACCAGCTGAAGGACTCCCCCAGAGAATATCTTCTTGACGATGTAGGTTCCTATCCATCTCGGTCCCCACTTGCCTAGAGGGTTAAAAGGTCCAGACGGTGCTCGCGGAGAACCAGGTCGCCTACTCTGATGTTTCTTGTCTTGACCTTTTTGTTGAAAGCTCTTGCCATACTCCTTTGGTAGGCTTGAGTGTGCTAGGCTGCTTTCAGCCTTCTTTCATCTAGAAGGGCTAGTTCTTCGTATCTATTTTCTAACCAGTCGACTTCGTTCACTTGGTTTTCTAGGAGAACCCTTAGTGAAGGTATTTCTAGCTCTATCAGCAGAACGACTTCCATTCCGTATGCAAGGGCATATGGGGTTTCACCTGTAGCTATTCGGACTGAAGTGCGGTATCCCCAAAGTGCGAAGGGTAGCTTGTCGGTCTAATCCTTTCCAGTGACTGCCATTTTCTTGATGATGGTTTTAATAATTTTATTTGCGGTTTCAACTGCTCCATTCGTCTGAGGCCTGTAGGGAGAATACTTGTGCCTTAAGATTTTGTATTCTGTCAAGAGACGATCGGTTTCTTTCTCAAAGTAGGAGTCATTGTCAGATATCATCTCTTGCGATATCGGCAAATGATGTTGTGCTTGATGAATTCTGCTACTTTTCTGGCATTCAAGACTTTGTAGGAGGCGGCCTCGATCCATTTAGTGAAATAGTTGATGGCTACTAGAACGAAACAGTGCCCGTTGGTTCCTGCAGGTGTAACCTTTCCATTCATATCTATGCCCCATGTTGAGAATGGCCAAGGGGACGTCATTGAGTACATCAAGGAAGGCGGTGCATGTTGAAGGTTGGCGTGTATTTGACACTTATGGCATTTCTTGACCATATTGGTACAGTCGGCTTCCATGGTTAGCCAAAAGTACCCTTGTCTGATGATCTTTTTGGCGAGCATGTTTTCGCTCATATGGGTTCCGCACACCCTTTGATGAACATGGTCCACTATTTCTTGGGCCTCTTCTTCGGTGGCGCAAAGGAGGTTCCTCTAGGAGTATTTTTTGAATAGACGGTCAGCAATGATGACGTAATTGGCTGCCAGTCTTTTAAGGGCAACTTGAGTTTTCTTGTCGGCCTCAGGCGGGATGGTTCCATCTAGGATGAAATGCCAAATTTCATAGTAACATGGTTTCTTTTCGAAGTCTTCAATGGTGGTGCATTCGGATAACCACTTGTCTTTGTAGTCATGGAGGTCTATGACGGCGCAGTAGGTAGGAGTTGCTCGCCGAGTTACTTTGAAGGGTTTTACTGCCTTTCCTGCAGGGATTTCGACTAAGGAAGCAAGTGTAGCCAACGCATCTGCAAACCGATTTTTGTCTCTAGGGAGGTAAAGGAATGAGATATCTTGGAATTGTTGCACCAACTCTTAGAGGTGGGCATTGTATCTTTGAAGGGTCGGATCTTGGATCCTCCACTTCTTCATTGTCTGATTGATGATCAACTGGGAGTCCCCAAATACTTCGAGTTCGATCACGTTGCGTTCTAGGGCTGCTTCGAGTCCTGCTATACAAGCGTCGTATTCACCAGTGTTATTAGTGGCGTCAAAGTCAAGACGTACTGCTAGTGGAGTATAGATGTCGTCGGGGTTTACCAATAGCATTCCGATGCCATAACCTTTCTTATTGGCTGCTGTAAGTACCCAAATCCGGATCGTCCAAATCCGTCAGAAAGTTAACCGAAATTCGTTAACTGGCCCGCTCCAGGTTAACCGGAACTCGTTAAACTCCCCGTTGCTGTGCCAACGAGACGTCCGGACCGCCCGTGCATCCCGACGTCGAACCGTACTTAACACGTGTCATCGCACGTAAAAGTATGGCTTTCCCCGAAAAACGCATTTTCGGCACTTTCCGGGCATTTCGGACATTTTCCGGACTGTTATTTTAAAAAACGGACAAAACCGGGACCGGGAACGAACTCCCACATGGCCGGGTGACTCGAGAGGGCACGTGGCAGCCATGCCACCTCCCTCTAGTCACTCTTCAATCACAAATCAAGGCCAAAAGACCAAAATACCCCGATTTGCAAGCCAAGTCCGTAGGACTCCATGTGCACATTTTCTAAAATTGCCAGCAAGTCCTTCAAATTCTCAAAATACCACAAAACCCCCTGGATTCAGGCAAAGTCCGTCCGGACTCCTACTGCATTTTTCACCTATAAATAGAAATGGCTGTCAAAGCCAAAAAAAGGGGACTTTTTACACCAAAAAATCACCACACCCCTCGGCCCAAACTGATTTCACCCCTTCCGAGCTTCCGTTCTGTCTCGATTCGCGTGAAACCTTCGTATTTCGATCAAATACGCCCCTTACTACTTCAAAACAACCTTTCGAACCACTTTCCGTGTCCCGTACACACCTTCCGAGCCAAAGGAGTCGACCCTAGCCATAGGTATAACTCCCTCTCTCTAAATCTTTCGTTCCGTCTCGGTTTACGCGCCAGTCGCTACAACCGTTTCGAACATCGTTATCGAAATGTAGACGCCTCCGTCTAACGGGGTCCGATACGTTTTAGCCCCTCGATCCTCTTCTCTTTCCGTAAGAGAAGTAATCACGGGTTAAAACGGCGTTCCGTTTACTTTTATGTCATTTACCAATTCCGGATCGATCGATCCGTTGATCGTTATTTAATTTCTGTCATTTACAAATCCGAGCCGTTTGGCCTCGTTGATCGTCATTTACAAATCCGAGCCGATTGGCCTCGTTGATCGTCATTTACGATTCCGGATCGTTTGATTCCGTTGACACTGCTTTAAATACTGTCATTTACAAGTCCGACCCGTTTGGATCGTGATAGTATTTACTTTTCAAAGTCCGAGTCGCAACCCGATTCATTGATCGCATATCATTTAATACGCATTTTTCCCGTAAAAAATCATTAACAATGTAATGCCCGGTTCAAAATCGGAGTTCGTCCGTCGAACTCTCTTTCAAAAACTCGTGACATGACGTTTGGCCTCCAAACGCTCATCTTCAAACTAAAAGCCGCCATTTGACACTCAAAATCATTTAATACACATTTTTCCCGTAAAAATCGTTAACAATGACATTCCCGGTTCAAAAAACTGGAGTTCGACCTTCGAACTCCTTTTCAACTCAAAGTCGACGTTTGCCACGCAAACGCTCCTTTTCAACTCAAAGTCGACGTTTGCCACGCAAACGCTCATTTTCAACTCAAAATCTACGTTTGCCATGCAAACGCTCATTTCCGTCTCAAAGTCGACGTTTGCCACGCAAACGCTCATTTTCAACTCAAAATCGACGTTTGCCACGCAAACGCTCATTTCCGTCTCAAAGTCGACGTTTGCCACGCAAACGCTCATTTTCAACTCAAAATCGACGTTTGCCACGCAAATGCTCATTTCCGTCTCAAAATCGACGTTTGCCACGCAAACGCTCATTTCAAACTCAAAACCGACGTTTGTCATTCAAACGCTCATCTTTTCAAACAAAGTCACCTAATCAACGTTTGATATACAAACCAAGATTAAGCTTGTCATTCAAGCCCCCATTTCAAAACACACACACACACGATTTCGAGAAAGGTAGAAAGACTCGTCATGCGAGGCATTTCGGGCGATCTCGTAATACTCTACCCGAAACGTAACGTGACCTCCGAACCTAACAATCTCTGGTCCTAAAAGCTTTTTACTCGTTTTTGCTGCCAATAAAAATGATCCCCATTTTCAAAGCTTTTTCCTAAGTTTTTGCTACCAATAAAAACGACACCATTTTCAATAGCCGTTTCTCAACGTTTGGGCTCAAAATACAAAAACCACGTGGCGACTCCTCATTTTTTCCTTCCCATGAAGCAAGGTCTCAGACACTAACCCTCCGCGAAAGACAACCGCGTTTCGCGCCCCGCGCGAAATCCCGGGTAATTTCAGTTGGCGACTCCGCTGGGGACAAGATACTTTTTTCAAAACTACCGTTGTTTTCTAAAAAGCCTTCCGTGGGTCAAACTTTCATTTACCCTTCCTCGTTTTCGTGTGTGTGTTACTTTAAACCTCGAACGGTTTTTTTCAAAAGGCATTACATTGTCAACTTTTCAAAATCTTACCATGTTTGTGCATCCCCATTCATGCTTGATTTTCATGCTGTCTTTTGAACTGTGCATCATAAATTCTTTAAGACACATTCTGAAAAAATCTCTGTTTTACTCAGAAAAAGAATTTTAGTGACCGCACACTACGCGCACTTGCTGCCTCGGAACACCGCACTTCACGTGCACTTGCTGCCTCGGTACACTGCAAACTACAACCCCTAACCCGGGATGGCCTTATCAGTTGCACCCCGATGGGTCTGCCAGACACCTTTCGGGGGCGCACGGGGTCGTCCCAAACATCCCATCCTAGCCCGTGTAAGCCATGCACTCTTTGTGTCACACTTTGTCCAAGACCCCGGTTGGTTTTTGGCTTAGCTCGTGTCATAAAGCCTAGTGTATGTTTTTTACACCGGGCCCCGCTCCGAGTCAAGCTCGAGAGTTTGAGACCAAAGGTCGTTCCCGACCCGAAGTCTTGAGCTTTTCAGCCTTGACTTTGACGCGGAGCTCTGCCGAAAAATATACCCGAAGGTTCAATGTGACGCCGTGTCACCAAACCTCACCGTATGTGTCGTGCCAGCCACAACTTGGCCAACGCTAAAAAGCTAAGGTCTCTCGCACAAGCGAGTCAGGAGAGGTCATGCCAAAATTTTGGCATGATCCCCACCTTAACTTAAGGACGTTGACTTCGACTGTGGCCCGTACGTCACACACGTTGAAAGTTTGCGTGATCAGCTAGCCTTAAGTTCACTTTTTCCTTTGTCGGTGGAACTCGCTTGCCTTATCAGACCTCGCTCGGGATAGTCCGTCCTGAGAAAGATGATCTACAATGGAAACGAGGGGCTTATAAGCGTAGTGATGAGATCCACTGATTAGAGCTCTAGGCTTAGTTGCGAAAAGAAGACCCGCTCTTTTCCAACCGATTAGGACTACGAGAAAACGCGCTTTAAGTAAACATTAATCGGTAACCGCACATTGCACAAGCCCGAAAACCTTGAGCCAAATCCCCTTTTCGAAGCCTAAACCCTTCCTTTCGTTCCTGCAGCGAGCGAGAAAGTGGTTCAGATTTCCGGGTCAGCCGCCTTGCCAGATCACCGTTACGGCGTCGAGACAGCCTTCAGTTCCTCAGTTCCTTCAGCCAGAATTTCCGACATGTCTAGCTCACCGAGAAATCGTGACGGGGAAGGACCCCGCCACCGGTAATAGATATGACTTTGGAAGAAGCCATCCGGGCTTGTGAGGTTCACAAGAGGCAGAAAAAAGATCGCAGAATTTCGTGGTACAACTTCGAATGAGCGTGGTATAGCAGCTATCCCCCGCCCGACGGTACTTTTGTCCTGGTCGAGAGATGACGATTCCCCGAAACCGTTCACCAAACCTTCAACCAGGTTCCTCCCCGCCAACTTACGGGATGCCTTCCAACAACGAGAAGCAGTGCCGACTAGGCTCCATGTTGCCGCCTCTCGGGGCAACCCTGTCATTTTTGGCCAGCCCAGTGTACTCCCATCACTCAATATCACCAGCGCACCGCTGACCATCTCAGATGCCAATATCCCTCAATACCCTCCCGGTTCGTCCCGTTGCCTATACACGAATCCCTAAACACCGGGACAAACCCCGTCTGATTGAGAAAAGGCTCCCATATATTCTCATATACCAAGCCTTCCACCTCCAATCACTACCGCTCACGTGGTAGCACCCGACGCCGAGCCTCAAAGTCCACCACTGGACCCAACCTTAGCCTCGGATGGTCGAGCGGATGAAAGACACGAAAGCCACCATGAGCGACTCAAGCAAAGCAGAAACGCGCTCAAATCCATGGATCCGGAATGGTCACGCCTCTCCCTGCCAAGTTCGAATGCCGGAGATGGACCGATTCGACGGAACCGAATGTCCTCAAACGCACGTCGATACCTACATTCTCGGCATGAGAGCAAAAGGAGCAACCCTCCAGGCAAATGGCCGACCACTTCCGGCATACGCTCAAAAGTTCAGCGTTACGATGGTTTCTAAGGGTCAAGCTCGCGGATCGCCACACACAGGAGCAGTTAGTAACATCTTCCTGAACGGCACCGATCCAACTTAGAGTGGGAAACAAGTCGCGAGGACTTAATCACCACTGAGCGTAAAGCGGATGAAAGTGTTGGGGAATTCTACAAGAGGTGGAGCCGAAACTCTCCGAGATCATGGAGCCACTCTCCAAAGATGAACAGATGCGGATCTTCAAGTCACGCTTAAGACCGTCCATCGAACTCTCATCAGTCATCATTTCTTCCCAGATCTCCGGGCCATGGTCAATGCCGGATCACAGTTCGAGAAGGATCTCAAGGAAAAGTTGGCTACTGCACGGCCGTATAGATACCGCTCAGCAGCTTGCATTCAATCCCGCACCGGCCCCAAAGGGAAAGATACGTCTGTCAACTACATCCATCGGGGACAACAGTCGGGTAACGAGAAACCCAGTCCCACAAAGCAACAATTCTACTCGGAAGCGGCTGCCGTACACTTCGACAAGTTGGACATGCCACTGAGCAAGATGCTAGAAGGGTTAATCAAGGAGGGTCTCCTTAAACCCGTTGCCAATTACAAACCCAAGAATCCCGTAGCCAATGCGGACAAGAGCAAATACTGTGCCTTCCATATCACGGCCATACCACTGACAACTGTTTGGGGTTACGATACGAAATCCAGAACTTGATAGAAGAAGGCAAGTTGGAGCGCCCCCGTGGGCCCAATACAGTCGGAAATCCTTTTCCGAACAATAACAACGTGAATTCCATTGAGTGGGTGCCCAAGAAGAGTGCCACAGAACCAGTTTCTCCGCCTCTTTCAGCTGGATCCTCCTCTAATGTCCACATCAGCTATTATATTTGTGACTGCTCTGCCTGCCTGGAGTACGAGTCCCGAGAAACTGTCCGGAGCAATCCTCCGAGAAAATAAAAGAAGAAATCCTCTCAACAGCAACTGAGAGAAAGATACGAAGCTGGGGATACCAGTGTAGGTACACTTGGAGAACCTTCTGGGAGGTTCGACTACTACGTACTATACTCCAGCCAATCCTCCAGGCCATGCAGCTTTAGAGCAAACAGGGGTGGGAAAGCCGAAAAGTCCCGTTGAAACCAGAATTCAGACCCTAGGACACCGGAATACCTCAGATCTTGGTAATCTTACTGCCAGTCAGAAGCCTAACCCCCCGCGGGATCAACCAAGATTCAATTTGTCCAGCTTCCGAGCTCGGACCGGTAAAGGAAGATTAAAGTCAGCTTGGCACTCGCACTCGATCAATGTGCTAACCAAGGGCGGCAACCTCCACAAGAAGCCTCAACACACTCTCGAGGTTCCAGCAAAGGCTTTACCTCGCAAGAGGAAGATAGGAAATGGATGGCTGGATGACTCTCCTTCTACGGATAGAGACGAGATCTATGACTCCCGTCTGTATGGCAGTATGATCACGTTCTGTGACGAAGACCTACCAAGAGATGCCTCGGGGCACAACGAAGCTCTATACATCACTCTCAAACTCAACACCATATCACTCCCCGGAGTATTGGTAGATAACGGGTCAGCCGTTAATGTTCTCCCTCTCAGCATGATGCGAGCCCTCCGTATCAATGAAAGCCACCTGATTCCGTCAGCTCGGACTATCAAGGCCTATGACAGCTCGTCTCGTCCCATCCTGGGGACGGTGACTCTGGAACTCTGGTTCGAAACCCAAATGGTGCCAGCAAAATTCCACGTGATGGACATTCCATCTGAGTTCACAGCTCTTTTGGGACGCCCTTGTGTGATGTACCCGATTTTTTTGAAATCAAACGGAGTCGCCACGCCATTTTTGTTTTAAGGACCAAAACTTTGAAAATGCCCGAGATTAGAAATTTGGGTTCGTAGGTCACGTTACACGCCGGGAAGGACGTTAGTGTGCACCCGGAATGCCTCGTAAAACTAGTCTTCCAAGCTAAAAACCATTTGTGTGTGTGTGTGTGTGTTAATTTGGCCAAAATAAGTTGAAACTGAGGAAAGTAAAAATTGGGAATTCTTTATTAGACTTTGGACAGATCCCATGATTTTTGGTGTGATTTTTGGGTTGAGATTTGACACTCAAAAGATTTTTGGAAGTTGAAAACCATTTCTGCCAGAATGAAAAAGGCAGTGGATACTTGATTTTGAAATGGACTTTAGGGCTTGAAAACTCCAGAATCTTGGAAAAGTCCGAGAATGAAAAATGTTCAAAACACCTTAAATAAGGTTTATGTAAAAGAACTTCCCATTTTGGAGATGATTTGAGGGACCAAAACCTTCTGGAAATCTCAGATGTGAGATCTGGATTTCCAGAGACTGATGAACTGACCTTTAAAGGAAAATTTGGAAAATGGAGTTTTACTCACGCAAAAAATAAAGTAAAAATATGTCTGGAAATCTCTGGATGTTGGATACAAAAAGTATTTTGTAGTCAACACCAAATTCCAAGTTTATCTGTGTCCAAAAATTTAGACAATGGACTGAGGTCTTAGAAAATTGCTACTGGACAGCAACTTCTCAAGAAGGAAAATGTGATTTTAAAGGGGGTTTTGCATCCATGCTTGTCCCCATTTCCCTAGGTTTTGATTAGTAGTCACTAGACATTTTAGTGGTGATCTACTATATCAAACCATCCTTGGGGTACATTAGGACTTAAGCATTTCATTTGCTTGGGAAGGGGAATTTTGTAGAGATGAAATTAAAGAGAAAAATCAACTAGAGATTTAAAATGTGGACCATTTGAGATGGTCATTCATGAAGATGAACTTCAAGATGACCATCTTAGGTCAAGATTTAAGTTAAACTAGACATAAAGTAAATCAAAGTAAGGAGAACAAGATGAACAAGAAGTTAAAAGGGAGTTTTAGGGTTTAGAGAAGGAGGGCTTTACCAATGGTGACACCCTATCTTCCTAGGCTTGGAATTTGACTTGAGGAGTATCAAGATTTGGTGTTTGACTTGAGGAGTATCAAGATTTGGTGTTTGGATTTGTGTTTGGGTGGATTCAAGGCTTGAATGTGTTTAGGGTTTGATGATAGAGTTGGTCAAAGAGAAAACAAGTAGATAACACTTAAGTCCTCTATGTTTTCTCTCTAATCCTCCTCCTAAGGGGTGATTTGAGCTTGGATTGGTGTATGTATGAGAGTATGTATGAGAGTGTTTTGAAAGTATTTTGAGTGAGTGGGGTTTGGGAAAGATTGAAGAGAAAATGGTGGCAATTCTAGTGAATTCCCATTGTTTTCTCCCTATTTTTCGCCAGAATACAGCTTCTGTGAGCCAATTGTGTTGTGTAAACTGAGAGAGGAGGGTTCAATTTATAGCCCTCTGAAATTGACAAACATGTCCGCGCGGATTGGGTTGTAAACGTGCACTATTCATTAAATGCAGCTCCAGGCTTTGGACAGGAAGAATAAAATTCAAAAATTCCAGCAGTTTATGTTTTTCAACTTGCCCAATTCGGATTTTTCCAATTTCTTTTGCTTTTTGAGATTCTTTTCTTGGTTTATCTTTAAATGGCAAACCCTAATCTACCCTTGGTTGGTTAGAAATATTAGAAATATTAGAAATGTTAGGAATGTTAAAACTTCCGTTAATTTTCTAACGAAAATGCCAACAACTCAAATTGGAGTACTTACAGTAGCCCCTCGGCGACGGCGCTTTCGAAGGAAGCGGGGTCGTCGATAAGAGTAAGGCTCCAAATTTTACAGGATGATCAAGTGATCGAGTGGCTAAACCTATTTGATAGGCTACCTACGTATCCTTAAGAGGAATCAAGCCAGTCGTAGTTCGGGTCTTTTGCCTATCTTCAGACGTCGACCTAAGATTTGACTATTTTCGGGAAGTCGCCCTAAGATCTGACTATTTTTGGGAAGTCGCCCTAAGATCTGACTATTTTTGGGAAGTTGCCCTAGGATCTGACTATTTTTGGGAAGTCACCTTAAGATTTGACTATTTTTGGGAAGTCGCCCTATGATCTGACTATTTTTGGGAAGTCACCCTAAGATCTGACTATTTTTGGGAAGTCACCCTATGATTTGACTATTTTGGGGAAGTCACCCTGAGATTTGACTATTTTTGGAAAGTCACCCTATGATTTGACTATTTTTGGGAAGTCACCCTAAGATCTGACTATTTTTGGGAAGTCACCCTATGATTTGACTATTTTCGGGAAGTCGACAGACACGACTATTTTGGGAAGTCGCCCTATGATCTGACTATTTTTGGGAAGTCGCCCTGGTAATGACTTCGGTTTGTCGAATTAGGGGATGATTGCGATTTATCGCTTTCCTCGTGTTGTGTGTGATAGCGTTTTAGGTGTCTCAAACCTTAATGATGGCGTCTTGGGTGCCTCGAACCTTCATGATGGCGTCTTAGGTGCCTCGAACCTTGGAGATGGCGTCTTAGGTGCCTCGAACCTTGATTTGAAATGATTTCCCTTTGATGGTTTGGGATAGATGGTCTATTGGTGGACTTCATTTGAAGGGATCGGTCTTACGTTTGCTGCCGAGGAAATGGATGATAATGGGAAAAGAAACGGGATTCCGTTAGCTTCGCTGGGGATTTTGTTAGCCTTTGTTGGAGTTTAGTTTAGGAGTATGAACCTAAATGGGGACTTAGTTCAGGAGTATGATCCTAAGTCGAGGTTTAGTTCAGGAGTATGAACCTAAATGGGGACTTAGTTCAGGAGTATGATTCTAAGTCGAGGTTTAGTTCAGGGGTATGAACCTAAATGGGGACTTAGTTCAGGAGTATGATCCTAAGTCGGGGACTCAGTTCAGGAGTATGAACCTAAATGGGGACCTAGTTCAGGAGTATGATCCTAAGTCGGGGTTTTAGTTCAGGAGTATGAACCTAAATGGGGACTTAGTTCAGGAGTATGATCCTAAGTCGGGGTTTCAGTTCAGGAGTATGAACCTGAATGGGGACTTAGTTCAGGAGTATGATCCTAAGTCGGGGTTTCAGTTCAGGAGTATGAACCTAAATGGGGACCTAGTTCAGGAGTATGATCCTAAGTCGGGGTTTCAGTTCAGGAGTATGAACCTAAATGGGGACCTAGTTCAGGAGTATGATCCTAAGTCGGGGTTTCAGTTCAGGAGTATGAACCTAAATGGGGACCTAGTTCAGGAGTATGATCCTAAGTCGGGGTTTCAGTTCAGGAGTATGAACCTAAATGGGGACTCAGTTCAGGAGTATGATCCTAAGTCGAGGTTTTGTACCTGAGGGAGACTATTTGAGAGCGTTCTTGCTGGGGAAGATTTGAGCTTACGAGGATTACCGGGGAAAAGGGTGACCATGTTGGTCAAGTGGCTGGACCTATGGTAGGCTACCTACGTATCCCGAGTGGGAATCAAGCCTGGACGTAGTTCGACAACTGCTGGGGATGGTCTTTGATGGTTTGACGGTATTCGGGAGTCACCCGAGGTTTGACTGCTCTGAGGTTTGACTATTTTAGGGAAGTCGCCCGAGGATTGCTAAAGCTTACGTTGCTATTTGCGGAGATAGAGATAGCTAAGGCTATGGGTAATCATGCAACATTTGTGAGTGTATGCATATTTTTGAGGTATGTTGAAGGATTAACTTACCTTTGCTGTGCTTACTGCGGAGAGCAAGTTGCGGGGTGTGTGGTAGTTGATAGTGTTGAGAGTCTTGATGCATCTTTGAAAACTTGGCGTTTCGTCCAGACTGTATTTGAGATCTTGGCGTCTCTAACCGAATTGTATTTGAGAGCTTGGTATCCCTGACCGAATTGTAATTGAGAACTCGGTGTCCCTGACCAATTTGTATTCGAGAACTTGGCGTCCCTGACCGACTTGCATTTTGAGACCTTGGCATCCCTGACCGATTTGTATTTGAGAACTTGGTGCCCCTGACCAATTTGTATTCGAGAACTTGGCGTCCCTGACCGATTTGCATTTTGAGACCTTGGCATCCCTGACCGATTTGTATTTGAGAAC
Organism: Adenophora triphylla var. japonica; assembly: GCA_022495995.1. Classification (NCBI taxonomy): domain Eukaryota; kingdom Viridiplantae; phylum Streptophyta; class Magnoliopsida; order Asterales; family Campanulaceae; genus Adenophora; species Adenophora triphylla. Next base: position 144,368 of record JAFEMH010003156.1, read on the forward strand.
TTGGCGTCCCTGACCGTACTGTATTTGAGAACTTGGCATCCCTGACCGATTTGTGTTCGAGAACTTGGCGTCCCTGACCGAATTGTATTTGAGAACTTGGCGTCTCTGGCCTATTTGTAGACACTGGAGGTGATCTGCACATGTTTTGCCCGGAATCATCTCTTGCCGAGAAGGGGAATTTGATTTCTCGCAATTTTGTTGAAACCATTGATTTTGGACTTTGGTAAATATCTTCCTTGTAAAGGGCAAGTCTCAACAGCGAAGGAAAATGGTCTTTCACGTTCGAATTCCTGCATTGGTTAGTAGAGAGGAAGATGCATATATGACATTCATGATGACAGATGCATGCATAGAATCAGAATGATTATGATAGCATCACTGCATATGTTCGCGAGATGATGCATTTACTTGCTTTCGAAGATGCACTTAGCTTAAGCTTCTGGCAGGGAAATTATGATTTATGATCTTCAATCACTTAGGATTTTTCCTATTGATTCAAGTTTTGTGCATGCTACATGAGCCCTGGGGAGATTTTTGTGGGGATGCATGTGTCTGGAGACTGTTTGAAACAGATTTTGAGCAAGTGGGGGGTGAGAGCCCTCGATCGCGATTTAAACAGCGGCTGTTGATGAGGTTTTGTTACCAGTATCACATGGACCTCAATTTTGATGAGATTGGATTCGGATCCCGGGTCTTGGTCGAAATTTTCCCTCTCACTCTTGGTCATTTGAAGCTGATGCCGACAGGCTTTGGAGCACCTTGTTCGGAGAGTGATTTGATGGAATTGCTAATGCCGGGAGAAAACCCCGATCTTAAATTCTGATGCTACGGGAAGCTGCTGTGTACCAAGTTCTGAAGCTGAAATTCTGACTTGATAAAATTCGGGTCCAAAAGACCAGCTTGACAAAGCTCCCGGATCCTGAGTAGGCAAAGTCCAGATTTTGAAGAAGTGACTTGGCGAATCTATCTCGTAGTGAAGAACCCAATGTGGACCCAAAGATGACTATAGAAGCCCTAGCTTGAAGAGTTGATACAGGAGAACCTGGGAGAACCGCTTAGCAAACCCCAGCGTGAAGAAATTCGAGCGGTCCCATCGTAGTCATCATGTGACCAAGGGGGCACCCATCTTTTTAAATCTTAGTCAATCAGTCAATGGACAAGACTCAGAAATGTTTACGTGCAGGGGCACATCTTTCGAAAAGTGGGAATGAATCCCGATTTTGTGTATACATACTCGCTTTAGGTTTGACTCTTTTGAGAGAGTATAAGGATCACAAGGTGTGGAAAAGTGTATGGAAGCCCCTGCAGACAGAAAGACAGTGTTTGGCTCTATTTTCTTATGATGTAGAAAGAGAAGACTCATCGAGACACTTGAAAACTTGTCTTATTCATGATGATCACAAGGCTGCTTAAAACCCTTTGTTAATGTTCGGGTTATTCAACTCCTAAATCTGATATGAACAAATATTTTGATTAATCACAAGGAGAAAACCTACTGATATCGAGAATCAAGCTCGAAAAGACGGAAAGTGTATAGGGACGATCCTTGATGAGACCGGATTTTTTTTTTTTTTTGAGATTTGTTTGTGATTTCGACCGGACCATTTCTGGTTGCCTACGTTCCCTCCATTATGAAGAGCTCAGGTCGCCGTAGTTCGGGCTTATCCCGAATGAAGAGAGAATGAGTGTGAAAATTCAAGACTTTGAGGTTCTTTTGGGAATTTGAGGATTGGAGATTCGAATAACATATCCCCTTAGAGTGTCCATGAAAGACACGGATGCGAAGCCCCAGTGGGACATCCACGGCAAGTGTTTGTGGAGTAGAAATGAATTATGCTCACATGAATCAAATTCGAATTTGCACAATCTTTGATTGGTAATTTTGAGCCAAAATGGATTAGATTCCAATTTAAGCAAGCAATGAACCATTAATTTGATTTAGATTTTATGATGAAATTGCTATCCGATAAGAATTGCAGCTGGGTTTCCGGGCTTCGATCGGCCATCGGGTGATTTGGAAAATCATGACCTCTTAAGATGAGAGGTCGGCTGGTCCTTTTGCTGACTAAACCTCTAATGATGAGAGGTTGGCTTGCAGGGATGTGTTTGGGAAATCTATGGCGGGGAAGATTGATTACCTCTAAGAATGAGAGGTCAAATTTTGACTTTGACCAAAGGCGAGGGTAATGGGAGTATCCTCTAAGATCGAGAGGATGGCTTGGGATTGATTTAAGGTAATGGTGAGAGGAAGTCCAAGCTATCGACAACTTTTGCGAACTTGCGAGGATTCGGGCTCTTTTTTTGATCATTGGAGAGCTTCTTGAGAAGTCGGGGACTTTTGCTGAATTGTGAGGATCGACGGTCCTCTTTTTTTTTGAAGTTCTTGCTTGAATTTTTCTATTATTTTTTTTTTTGAAGAGCCTCCTGAGACGTTGAGGATTTTTGCTGAATTGCGAGGATTTTAAAATCCTTCCTTTGATAATTCGGAAGGCCCTCTTGAGGAGTTGAGGATTATCTTTCCTTCCTTCACAACTTGAACATTTTATGCATCGCTGACTCTCGAAGCTAACTTCTTTGGCGTTGCTTGGACTTCTCTCAATAAGGAGCAAAGGTGATGGCTAAACAGGGTTTCAAAACATGCCGATCTTGAAATGAAAGGATATTGTTTGGTGAGGGTAAGGTAATGGCTTTCCTATGGGTGAAAGGCTTCGACCGCAATCCTTACCGGATGACCTAAACGAAATTAAGTCTTCATTGCTTGCTTAAGCTTTAAATGAGAAAAGATCCATGCAAATTCATCGAGCAACGAGAGGATGATGATGAAAGGGATGTGAGCATATGAGATGCAAGATGGGGAGTTGGTAAGCCCCAATTTGGGAAGGATATCAATTGATTTTCTCACTCCGATTAATTTAAATATTAATCATTTCAAAGAATTAGTGGTTGAGCAGCACAAGTGATCATCTAGGATAAAACCATTTCAATTAAGTGTAACGTGGGTGTGCAAGTGATGTCTCGAGTCTAGCAAGAAAAGAAAAAAGACTTATATTAAAAGTTAGACATTTAACTACTATGTCCAAAATGGACTAAAACGACAAATGTCCAGGAAGGACTTAGGTGAAAGAAAAGTACTAGAACCTACGAAGGTTGACTTAAAAGACTATTTTAAAGATAGGTAGCCCCTAGTCTAGCCGCTCTTTGTTGTTGGACCATGCATCTACTCTTCGACGCTGGAGATGGGGGCTATTGCAGATCTTTCCATCAGGATTTCTTTGGCAATCTCTTGCTTAATCCAACCATTTTCATCATCTGCGATGGTCGGTCCACCGACCTTACAAAGGGGTGAGTCAAATTCCATTATGCCCACAAGTCTTGAATCACCAAACTCGACCATGTTGACATTCGGGTTGTTGTTTCTAGGGAATGGGTTACTGATAGTATTGGGCCCTTCAGGCACCTCTAACCTCCCTTGTTCAATCAAACTTTGGATTGCCTTTTCGGGGACGCAATCATCCGTCGGTGCCCATGGTACTGATGAAAGGCACAATGCTTGGAGGTATCCAAAGGAGCGTTGAGGTTTCTTGGCTGATAATTATCCAAAGGCCGGAGCAAACCTTCTTTTACCAATCCTCTGAAGATATCACTCAAAGGCATCCCAAAGTTTCTCAAGTCTTGGAGCCGGGATCTGGATGCATCGGGTTTCATGGGAACAAAGGAAGTGGCATTGTTACGATCTGTCCCGCATAGCTAATCACTTCTTTACCTTTTGGTTGGGCGGGAGGCTGTGTTGGAGGTGGAAGAAACCCGGTATACATAGCGAGGTGCGACGGTCGAGCTGGCGATTGTAAGCCTTTTCGAACTTAGCCGGAATTAACCATTGCACGCAAGTCGGCGTAGGGAAGTGGCGAGGAAGCTCTCAAATGCGGCTTCAAGCATGAGCGAAAGATGTCTAAGCTGCTCCTCGTCGAGAGGAGGAATGGCCATTTCACTAAGCTTCGGGTTCCACCTTTTATAGAAATCCCCAATATTCTCGTCGGGTGTTTGCACCGTTGTCTGCGAGTCAACTCTGTTTGTTTCCCATTCCAAGTTGGCTTTATACTTATGCGTGAAAATGCTTGTAATCTGTTCCCAAGTAGCCCTAGCTTGGTACAATCGGAAAAACCATTTCAAAGCCACGACTTCAAAGAGAGATCTGAAGTAGTCGGCCAAGCTGGTTTGTGCATCCCTTAGCTTTCATTGCCAAAGTATAGGTGTCCAAGTGAGTTTTAGGGCACGCACTTCCATCAACGATTCGAGATTGGGCATCACGAACTTGTGAGGCGAGTACAATTGAGTCGGGATGCGTAGGCCGAAGAGCGAGTGTTCCTTTTGACGGTCAATTCAGCGATCTGCGCTTTCATTTCCTTGTGTTGCTCCATAAACCAAGCCAATTGGGGATCCAAAGGTGGAGCGGGAATGCACGAGCCGATATTTGAGCTAGGAAGAGGACTAGGCGTTGGTGGTGCATTGGTGGAAGGAATACCATATCCGGAGCATAGGTGAAAACACGTCCTTGGCCCAAATTACCACAGGGAGTGTAGGTAGGAGCTTGGGCAAAGGGATAGAACCCGGCGACTTCTTGTTGGCTTCCAATCGGCGAGAGAAGATGGAGGCGGATCTGAGGTAGCCGGATGGCTTGGATTTCCGGAGTGAGGCCCGTAAGTAGGCTTAAGTGCGAGCTGCTGTCCACTGGTTGTTGAATTGCATGGTGGTTGTGGCGAGGATGCATAACCGAGAGGATCTTGCGGTCTGATGATTACGATGAAACCGGGATGGGGGCTTGGTAACCCATCGAACCACGAGTGATACATAGATTTGCGGAAGGCTGTGTGAGGAAGCGGGCGAGCTAGCATCATTCGAGGAAGGGCTCCTCATGTTGCCCGAACCAAAGCGTGGTGGCATTCCAAACCGTTCTTTGCGAAAGTCCGGATTGATTGGTCCCCAAGCGGCGGGATCCCAATTTCTTTGTGGCATTCGGGGTATCCCCAACCATGGGAAGGCATTTCGTCTTGACTTTGTCCCAGCTGAGGCATTGCGAAGCGCTCGTCCGTCAGGCTGCGTGGATCCGGTGGTGCGGTTGGGGAGCCGGTGACCGGAGATCGAGGAGCATGGGCTCACGGTGGTAGTACCGTGGGAGGCGGTGGTGGCATCCTGGAGTAGTCGGGTTGACCAAGAGCGGGATTGAGGTCTTCCTCTTCTTCCACGGTGAAGGTGCCATGCAGGTTGAGGCGCGGCCAATCCATGGCTTTTGATAGCCTCCATAAGGCTGTTAATTTGTGCTTCTGTCGCACTCTCATCGTTCGGCTAGCGGATTCCATTGCGGTTACATTTGAGGAGTCCCGGGAGGCGGAGTGACGTTGTCCCCATCGTTACCGGCCCCAGTGCAGACATTACGAAACCCGGAGTCGGAACAAACGGTGAAGGCGACGATGCGCTTGACTCTTCCCAGCGATCAAACGGTGACCGGTGCCCGAAACCAAGCTTTGTGCGGAGGCTGCGGGGAAAGACACGAGGTTCGAGATGTTTGGGAATTGAAGGTGGGTAGGTGTTTGGGCTTTGGGCTCATGCAACATGCGGTTATTTGTTCTTGTTTACTTAAAACATGTTTTATTAACCTAATCGGTTGGAAAAGATTGCTCTTCTTTTCTCAAACTACTCTGGATCTGGATCGGTGGGCCCCGTCACTACGTCTATAAGCCCCTCGTATTCCACCTGTATTTCGACCTCCCGGGGTGGGCGGCCCGGGCGAGGGTCCTATAGGGCAAGCGGGTCCCATCGACCGAAAGAAAAACGATCCTAAAAGTGCTGGCGGGTAATCGAGTCTTAACGAGCATTCGATGTAAATTACGGACAAAGCGACGTCAAAGTCAAGATCATGTCAGGGCTCGACAAAACGTCGGCATGATTTGGACTGATAAATGTCCACGATTGATCTTGATTTGTCGTCAATTAGGCCGTAATTAGGCATGGAATAATCATTAATCCTTGATGACTCGGTGTCATCTTTGGGAGTCGGTGTATAATTTGTGCCGGTCGAGCCGAAGTCAAGGCGCCGGTCAATATCTTGGTCAAAGTCTCGCGGAAAACCGGCGAGAACTTCGGCGATTAGGGTCCCCGAAAGATATTGAGTCGGTGTGCCGACAAAGGCTTGAAAGGAAAGGTCTATACACATACAGGGCATGACACAGACCAGACTAAAAACCAACCGGGTCTCGGACAAAGTGTGTCACGGACAAGTGCATGGTCGACACGAGGCTCCGTGGGATGTTTGGGTAGTCCTGTGCTTGCACCGAGAGGCGTAATAAGACCAAACGGGCCTCGACAAGGATTTCCCCGGGTTAGGGACGTAGTGTGCAGTGTACGGTCAACGTGCGCATAGTGTGCAAGCAGTCTATCTTCCTTTTCTGAGTAAAATAGAAATTTTTCATGTGTCTTAAAAAGTATGATGCATGATTTTTTTTTCGAAAATTTTCTTCTTTTTTTTTGGAAATTCCTTTTTTTTTTGAAATTCTTTTTTTTTGAAATTCTTTTTTTTTTGAAATTCTTTTTTTTTTTGAAATTCTTTTTTTTTTTTGAAATTCTTTTTTTTTTTGAAATCTTTTTTTTTTTTGAAAGTAAATGCACACATAAGCACAAAAATTCCAACAGTTAGGGACATGATTCCGATAGTCAAAATTTTTGACTTTTTCCGAGGCGGCCAAAACAAACACGAAAATGTGCAAAAATCAACACACACAACAAATGATTTTTAATGCCGGGACGGAAGCTTGACCCTCAAAAGCTTTTTTTTTTTTTTTGAAAACAATGATACCGGTAGGTGGGATTGTTAAACCACAATTTATCCCCGACTCGTGTTAGGAGGCGATAACGGGAAGTTTAATGGTTTCCACCAATATACCAAATATCATTTTTTTTAGAAAAAGCTTATTAATCCCTAGCGGAGTCGCCACTGTGATGTACCCGATTTTTTTTGAAATTAAACGGAGTCGTCACGCCATTTTTGTTTTAAGGGCCAAAACTTTGAAAATGCCCGAGATTAGAAATTTGGGTTCGGAGGTCACGTTACACGCCGGGAAGGACGTTAGTGTGCACCCGGAATGCCTCGTAAAACGAGTCTTCCAAGCTAAAAACCATTTGTGTGTGTGTGTGTGTGTTACTTTGGCCAAAATAAGTTGAAACTGAGGAAAGTAAAAATTGAGAATTCTTTATTAGACTTTGGACAGATCCCATGATTTTTGGTGTGATTTTTGGGTTGAGATTTGACACTCAAAAGATTTTTGGAAGTTGAAAACCATTTCTGCCAGAATGAAAAAGGCAGTGGACACTTGATTTTGAAATGGACTTTAGGGCTTGAAAACTCCAGAATCTTGGAAAAGTCCGAGAATGAAAAATGTTCAAAACACCTTAAATAAGGTTTATGTAAAAGAACTTCCCATTTTGGAGATGATTTGAGGGACCAAAACCTTCTGGAAATCTCAGATGTGAGATCTGGATTTTCAGAGACTGATGAACTGACCTTTAAAGGAAAATTTGAAAAATGGAGTTTTACTCACGCAAAAAATAAAGTAAAAATATGTCTGGAAATATCTGGTTGTTGGCTACAAAAAGTATTTTGTAGTCAACACCAAATTCCAAGTTTATCTGTGTCCAAAAATTTAGACAATGGACTGAGGTCTTAGAAAATTGCTACTGGACAGCAACTTCTCAAGAAGGAAAATGTGATTTTAAAGGGGGTTTTGGATCCATGCTTGTCCCCATTTCCCTAGGTTTTGATTAGTAGTCACTAGACATTTTAGTGGTGATCTACTATATCAAACCATCCTTGGGGTACATTAGGACTTAAGCATTTCATTTGCTTGGGAAGGGGAATTTTGTAGAGATGAAATTAAAGAGAAAAATCAACTAGAGATTTAAAATGTGGACCATTTGAGATGGTCATTCATGAAGATGAACTTCAAGATGACCATCTTAGGTCAAGATTTAAGTTAAACTAGACATAAAGTAAATCAAAGTAAGGAGAACAAGATGAACAAGAAGTTAAAAGGGAGTTTTAGGGTTTAGAGAAGGAGGGCTTTACCAATGGTGACACCCTATCTTCCTAGGCTTGGAATTTGACTTGAGGAGTATCAAGATTTGGTGTTTGACTTGAGGAGTATCAAGATTTGGTGTTTGGATTTGTGTTTGGGTGGATTCAAGGCTTGAATGTGTTTAGGGTTTGATGATAGAGTTGGTCAAAGAGAAAACAAGTAGATAACACTTAAGTCCTCTATGTTTTCTCTCTAATCCTCCTCCTAAGGGGTGATTTGAGCTTGGATTGGTGTATGTATGAGAGTATGTATGAGAGTGTTTTGAAAGTATTTTGAGTGAGTGGGGTTTGGGAAAGATTGAAGAGAAAATGGTGGCAATTCTAGTGAATTCCCACTTTGTTTTCTCCCTATTTTCGCCTTGAATACAGCTTCTGTGAGCCAATTGTGTTGTGTAAACTGAGAGAGGAGGGTTCAATTTATAGCCCTCTGAAATTGACAAACATGTCCGCGCGGATTGGGTTGTAAACGTGCACTATTCATTAAATGCAGCTCCAGGCTTTGGACAGGAAGAATAAAATTCAAAAATTCCAGCAGTTTATGTTTTTCAACTTGCCCAATTCGGATTTTTCCAATTTCTTTTGCTTTTTGAGATTCTTTTCTTGGTTTATCTTTAAATGGCAAACCCTAATCTACCCTTGGTTGGTTAGAAATATTAGAAATATTAGGAATGTTAAAACTTCCGTTAATTTTCTAACGAAAATGCCAACAACTCAAATTGGAGTACTTACACCTTGGCTACACCACATGAAAGCCATAGCTTCCACTCTCCATCAGTGTGTTAAGTTCATTAACCGGTAGGGAGATCTCAAAGTCATCCAAGGGGATAGTTTCCTCATAGGAAACGAAGCTGAGACAGTAGCCAAGCGTGTCCGCACTCAGGCACCGGGGTTACCTCCTTCGAATCAACCAAGGGACTACCGGGGCAAATCTCATCAGAATCCCTCAGAGTTCGGAGATGCTAACTATGTAAACGTACTCGAGTAGGCGGACCACAGACGATCAGATACATCAAGTTCAACTGTCGTTTCCAACATTTGGAGGCGGGTGGAAAGAAACGGCTGAACATCGCCATGATGCGGGCACATAAACACCCGAGTCTCCAATCGGAGATTCGTCGAAATTCTCCAAACCAACTCTCTGGCCCCGCCAGGCGAAGAGATCTTTGTGATAAAGGTCAACAAGCACCGTCATTCTCGTGATGAATGCATGGAAGTTGTATGGGACGTCCTCCATGAGGAACGACCCGCTGTACCCCTCTTCTCCAACGAAGAGCATGATGTTTTCCTAGCTACTCCAGCAACGCAACCAGACGCAATACGTCCCTACGTTTGGATCGAGCCTTCAGATGACGATGAATCAGGACTCTCCGGAGTCGAGGAGCGCGAGCCCGCGGGCGGACCTCTGCATTCACATGCTCGGTTTGAGGACGGAACTCCTTCCGATCGGGTCACCTACGACCAAGGTTCCAATACCATGGAAATTGTCAAGCTCAACATCCAAGATGCAGCTATCCGACAATTGGAAGCAATCGGTTGACACGACAAAGAATCCCTCGATCAAGTGGTTGACGACGACTTCGTCAACATCATCTATTCCGGATATCCCGATGATACCAAGGATCCGGTCCTTATCGTCGGATTCGCAATACCAAGGTCACCCTCGACGACTGCCTCGCTCATGGTAAACGAGGCTTTGGCCAAGCGAGCTCGAGCTCATCACTACTTCCGAGTACCGGCCCGGTGGCAACCGGCCCGTGCCGTCGGTCAAGCTTATACCCTCAAGCGCCGTCAATGCCAAGGGCAATGGCGAAGGAGACCAAGCTCCTCACCCTGCTATGAGTCAGATCAACCTCGGGAACGCTTGGCGGCCGCCCGAAAACATCTGTGAAAGTCTTCCCCGCAAGGCGTAGTCGGCTTCCGACATAGGAAATGACCACCTCGCATCAACATGCTCCGGTTCGATTCTACTCCCAGCCGTCACGGCCGGATTCGAGACATCCTTCCAGTCGACTGCTAGCTCTGATAGACTTGGCGATCGAGCGAGATCACGAGACTGTCAATATTGCAGAATTCAATACCCCCGTGGGGTCAATCAAGCAGATATGGGCGAATTTCTTGGTAATCGAGATCAAGGAAGGTCGCATGGAATGTCCCAGTCCGACTTCTTTCGTCAACGTAATCCAAGTGTTCCCGCCATTCGGCAATTTGAATGTAATCACGGTTCTGGACACTAGTCAGATGATGCACACCTACAGAGACTGCTTAGCTCTCGCAAGGAAAGCCCTCATGGAAATAGCCGCTCAAGAAAGTCATCTTTGGGACGAAGACCAAGCTCGAAAGACCTACAGGGACCAAGCCCTTAAAGTGTCACAGGCAGCTTCAGACAGAAAGCTAGAGGCCACTCTAGACCAGTTCGACCTCAAGAGTTTTGCTCATGGCAACTTCCCGGACTACCGTCTGTTCTCATCTAACCCCCTCTGCCACACGAGGGCGATCAACGTTCCCGATGACCTAGGAGATGGAACGACACAGCAGAACGAATCCCAGCGCTTACCTTCCCGGGGAAAGCAAGTTCTCTGTGAAAGCGATGACGAAGACGATGAAACCATTCTCTTCCAAGCCGGGCATGAAGTCAACAAAACCGGACTCCCAAGGGTCTTGGGAGGATGGGAACGGATCATTTCCGCACTCAAATTGAAAGGCCAACTCAGGGAGGAAGGTCTATTTAAAAAGAAGAGGAAGATGGAAATTCGTCTCGAGCAACTACTCAGGGAAATTCCACAGACTGAGGCATTCATTTACGTAAACTTGATCCAGCGGGCGGCAACCGAGTCACATGGGCGAGATGTTCGGGAAGCCGTGTACTCACTTTCCGACATACCCGCCACTCGAGATAAAGCAAAGGAGAAAGCTCTCCCCGATGGAAGTTTACCTAGGCCGCACGCAGTTGAAGAAGCACCGGCTATTCTCACATGGGAAGAAACGCAGCACTAACTCTCGACGCGAGCTCCACTGCAAGAAGGTTGATCTGAGGCCCGTGGGCGGAGGAAAACTAGCAAACCACGAGTATCGCGGACCCAACTCCGAATGCCCCGAGTATGCTCAGCAAGAAGGAAAGGAACGCGATATACCGTGAAGAGATCAAGGAGACCGTTCGCTTGAGCCGAGAACTCTCCAACCTCCCCGGAGGGTGGGCAACCGCACGCTTCAGTTCCGAGCAACCACCGTTGTGCACCGACATTCGAACAAGCTGCGTCAAAGCTGTAGGCTACCTCCCCGCAGAGGCATCCAAGCCGGTATCCACAGGACGAGAATCCGTCAAGCCGCCGAAGCTCCCGGGAATTCATCCACAATCAATGAGTTGAGGAAGATATATGGCCCTATGCTACGAGGAATCCTCCTCTAACTATGGCTCAACTCGGAGCGGCACTGTTTAGAAGGGACCAAACCTGATGTCGGCGTCCTAACCCGATCGGGTCAAATCCATGCATTACCACCTAAGGCCACCAAAAGCCGACGGAGCCGAATTGCAATCCGGCCACTCGAAGACGCAAATTCCTTGAAAGAGGACCCGATCCTCACTCGGCTCAAAGGACTCGGCGGACATTTCCCTTTGGTCTCTGCTCACCTCTTCATATCCTCACAAGCTCAAGCTAGAGGAAAGCACCCGGCCCGTACCATGGTCCCCGTGGGCGCAACCCCGAATGAAGTCATTCGAGATGATCGGTAACATCCACTATGGCAACGTTATCACCTTCACAGCATTTGGACCTTCCAAAATTTGAGCCGATCACAATGAGCCACTCTACATCACAGCCAGTGGACGAGCGTCGCCTTCCCGCGTGTTGGTAGACGGAGGTCTCCGGGAATGAATGTCTTGCTCGCCAAGATGATGGACCTGCTTGACATCAAGCTTCCAAGATCTTAAGCCTTCGGTCCATACCGTCAAGGCCTATGACTCTACTTCCCGTACGGTTCTCGGGGTTGCTACTCTTAACATATCCGGTTCGGCAAGCGGGTGATCCCCACCGAATTCCAAGTGTTGGACATTCCAATCACTTTCACGGCCATTCTGGGCGTCCCTGGCCGCATCAAATCAATGGCGTGGCATCCACCCTTCATCGGTGCCTCGAAGTTCATGCAAGGCAACGAGCTAACCACGATCTACGGCGACGGCGTCACCACCGAGGGACCCGGCACCAACGACATTCCAAAGAAGTGTTAGAAATCAAGCATAATGATGACATGCCATTAAGCGGATTCACTCTGGAGACCTCCAAGATCCAAATATGCAACGTGGACCTTCCACTGTCTCACGATCAGATTCCTCATGCCATGAGGATGATGAAACTCATGAACTTCATCCCGGGGCTGGGGCTCGGCAAAAGGCCGCAAGGCCAACACCAAGTCATTAAAGTCAAGGACCACACCACGGTCCGTGGGGCTTGGCTACGTGCCAACACCGGCGACATCAAGGAAGACAAAAGGCTCGCCGCACCAAGCGGCGGCCCGCCAGGGAACCTCCGACGGCACACCCAATCTCCGACCTTACGGCTTTGACCTCGCTCATTACTTCACCAAGGGAACCGACGGCGAATCGAGGGGATCGACAAATGGAACCGGTGAGCGTAACCGAGGGGACCGACAAGGGAACCGACAGACCGAGGGGACCAGAACGGAACCGATAAAGCAGGGGCCCAAGCGGCGGAAGCCGATGAAGATGAGAAATAAGCGAGAGATAGTCGGCACCAAGACTACAGGAAGAACGGAACAGGCTAGCACGGGACCTCAAGCGTTTGAGGAGGACTCAAAGCTAATCCGATAAGGGGAGCGTTCCTCGACATCACAGCTCTACCTGGACCAACTACCACCACAGTCCAGCACGAGTACACACTCAAGGGAATCCCAGACTTGGAGGAGCAACTCAAGGTACTCTCCATGGGAAACAGATTGTTCGGATCAGCCGCCGAGGCCACATTCGAGATAGTAAGTCCAAAGCGTAAGGAACCGAGAGTTCATAGAGGATGCTCTCGGTGGACCGACTCTACGAGTCTTTTGAAGAAGTCATGGAGTTGCCAAACTTGATCGGCGGGGCTCAGACAATAGCATGATTGCCATGATTGGGACAGCGAAGCCAAGCCTCTCGATCCCCGCACCCTCATCAAGCATCCAAAGCAATGCCATCAAGAATTGGGTAACTTTCACCGGACCAAGGGCAAGCCGGGCGGTGGAAGACAAGCCGGGCCCGCACCCACATCTCCCTAAACCCGGTCTCAAACCCTGCAGTCGAGTCCTTGTCAAAGTCCAGTCCTCTGAGTCGTCCAACGGAATTACGCCGGAAGACTATGATAATGTAGCCAATCATGTATTCCCGTTCTTGTTTAATGAAAAGTCTGACCTTTCGGAGTATCCTCTCATTGCCACTTTAACAATCGATAAGTTAACAAACAACTTAAAAGACGTTAATAATTCAATTGATAAAGAAGCGTATACATTAAATGACCAATACATTAAGGAAGTTCTCGAGCGTGTAGTTGACCAAGAGGACAACCGGGCCCAAGCCGCCGAAGAGGTTATGACCAAAGTGAACTGGGGTCGGTGCAAGAGCCTAAAGAGACACAAGTAGGCGCTTTCTTCGCCGATGCGTAAAAGAAGCCCCGATAAGCTCTCCTCCGGAGTATGTTGACGTGTTCGCCCTGGTCATACCAGACATGCCAGACTCGATCCTCGATCGTAGAGCACGTAATTCCCCGGATCCCGAATCCAAGCTCGTCAAACAAAAGCCGCGCAAGATCAAGCCTGCAGTGGTCCTTGCAAGTTAAAGAAGAAATTGAGAAAATGCTCCGAGTTGGTTTCATCGAGTGATTGAGTACCCGACTTGGCTCTCCAACATCGTGACGGTCACCAAGGCCAACGGAAAGGTCCGATGCCGCGTGGATTTCCGGGATCTCAACAAGGCCAGCCCTAAAGATGATTTCCCACCGCTCTAACATCGACATGCCGGTCGACACCACGACAAATTTCGAAGTAAAGTCCTTCGTGGACGGGTTCGCCGGATACAAACTGCATTCAAAATGTCCGAGGAGGATCAAGCCAAGATCGCTTCACCACTCCATGGGGACATACTGTTACACGGCCATGCCGTTCGGTCCGAAGAACGCCGGGCTACTTACTACGGGCCGCAATGCCTCTCTTCCATGACATGATTCACAAAGAAATCGAAGTATATGTCGACGACATGATCATCCACTACAGGGATCGTACATGCAAAGCACATGACAGATCCGAGAAAGTTCTTCACCGTACTCGAAAAGCACTCCATGAGGCTAAACTCCGCAAAGTGCACCTTCGGCGTCAAGCGCGGCAAGGTACCGGGGTACATGGTTACGAAAGAGGTATCGAAGCCGATCCCAAGAAGATCAAGGCCATCATCGACATGAAGCCGCCTCAAACCCCGATGTAAGTAAAGAGCTTCATGGGAAGACTTCAAGACATCAATCGCTTCATCAACCAGCTTGACATCTCTCTCGCGAGCCCATGTTCAAACCGATGAAAAAGAATGCCGACATCAAATGGGACTCCGAGTGCCAAACAAGTTTTTGAGAAAATCAAGACCTACTTGGTTAATCCCCACCCCGTGCCCGCCACATGAAGACAAGCCACTACTCCCGTATCTGACAAGAATGCACACGTCAATCGGAGCAATGCCGGCACAAGAACAGAAAGATTCCAAGGTTGAGCATGCAATCTACTTCGTAAGCCGGAAGCTTCAAGGAAGTGAACTCAGCTACTCAAGATCGAGAAAACTTGTACCGCCTTGGTATGGGTAGTCGGGAAACCGAAACACTACATGCAAGTCGCATTCTGCTCCCTGGTCTCCAAAGTGGACCCCGTCCGATATCTCTTTGACAAGCCATCCCCGTCAATGCGGCTAGCCAAGTGGTCATTCTTCCCGGCCGAGTTCGACATCAAGTACATGGTCGAAAATCAACAAAGGGTAGAGTCATGGCGCACCGCCCGGCCGACTTCCCGAGCAATGAACCTAAGGGTCCCGATCCGCAATTTCCTGACGACGGAATCTTTTCACTTGACAAAAGAAACCGCCGGCAACTCTTCTTCGATGGGGCAGCCAACAAGAAGGGGAATGGCATTGGAATGCTCCTTGTCGATCCCAAGGACGAGCATACTCCCATAGCCATCAAGCCGAATTTTGAAGCGACCAACAATGCAAGAGAATACGAAGCCTCGCAAAGAAGTTTGGAAGCCGCCTCGAGCGCAACATCTCGTAGCCGGATGTATATGGAGACTCAAAGATTGATCATCAATCAAGTATCCAACAAATGGAAGACGGTAGATTCTCGCCTTCGAAGTACCACGCGTACATGGAGGAGCTCATTGCTCGCTCAAGGACATCTCTTTTCACTATTTGCCAAGAGACAGAACCGCTCGCGTACGCCCCGGCAACCTCGCCTCTTGTCGAAATTCCCGATGGGAAAGCAAGAAACCCCTCGATAGGCAAGACGGAAACACCCGCCTATTGCCGTGAGATCGAAAAGAAAAAGAAACGATCGACGAACCCCGGTACAATCGTATTTACCAAGACCTCCAAAGCGGAGAAGCTTCCTTCACAAATGAAGATGGAAAATACAAAGAAGGGATCAAAGCCAAAAACATGATGGCATTAAAACGCCCGGCATCCCACTTCGTCATTCCTGGGGGTATGTTGTACAAGAAGCGCCACCAAGGGCCACTCCTTCGGTGTAAACAAAGAAAAAGCCAGCGAGCTAATGAATGAAGTTCACAACGGAACCCGCGGTCCGCACATGAACGCCCGAGCATTGACACGATCATTCTCCGTATGGGATACTATTGGATATCAATGGAAACAGATCGCATCCAGCCCGTCCGAAGCCGCGACAAATGTCAACGGTTCTCCAACCTCAATCACATCCCACCTCACGAACTCTATTGCATGACTACGCCACGGCCTTTCGCCACATGGGGAATCGACGCCATCGGCAAGATCACTCCTCCAGGAGCAATGGTCACGAAGTTCATTTTAGTCGCAGCCGACTACTTCACCAAATGGGTAGAAGCCAGCATCGTACAAGGTCCCGAATTCTAAGAAGGTGGCCGAGTTTATCCGAGAGAACATCATGTGCCGATACGGAGTGCCCAACGAGATCATCTCCGACAATGGGACCCACTTTGAAGGAGATTGTGACCAACTACCGACCGACCCGTAGTCACGCGTCACAAGTCTTCTCCTTATGCACCACAAACCAATGGTGCAAGAGAGGCAACCCAACAAAACTCTCGCCATGATAATCGAAAGATGACCACTGCAGGTCGGGACCGGCCCGAAAAGCTACATCTAGCCCTCTCGGGATACGTAACGTCGCCGAACCGCCACAGGGAGACTCCGTTCGCGCTTACCTACGGAATGGAAGCAATGTTGCCCGTGGAATTGGAAATTCCATCCCTCCGAGTCCTCTTGGAAAACGGGATCAATGAAGTCGAATGGCTACAGAGCCGTCACGACGAACTTGCTCTACTCGACGAGCGCAGATTGAAAGCCATGGAACATACTCGAGCCTACCAAAGCAGAATGGCACGAGCATTCGACAAGAAAGTCAAGATACGAGACATCGAGAAGGCGACTTGGTGCTAAAGGAAAAGCCTCCTACGTGCACCAATCCCCTCGGAAAGTGGGAGCCTACCCGGATAGGACCGCTCGTGGTACAAAGAATCTTCTCCTGAGGAGCCATGAAGCTAGCAGACTCTGGACGGAAACCCTTTCGTTAACCCCGTGAACGGAAGCAAGCTCCGCAGATACTTCGTTTGAGGAAGAGCACGAGTCAACTCTCCTTCCCCATACACCGCCCCTCGCAAATTAAAAGTGCTAAAAGAGTAATACCCAACCGGATACATTCCCGCTAATGATCCGTAAAAGACAGGTCGCACTTCTTTTGTCTTTGTTTTTCTCAAATTCACCTAAAGTGTCGAACTACGGTGACCCGAGCCCCTTAGTCCAATTGTAAAAGGGGAACGTAGGTAGCCATCATTGGTTCGGTCTAAAAACAAAAAAATACAATAAGCATCAATTGCTTGTGTTTCGAAAACTCTTTTCATTTAACCTACAAATTCATAACGGTTAAAACATTCTTTGATGAGTTCAAGCACGGTCAACTCTTGACTCGCTACACGCTAGCAAAACTACAATAAAACATTAATCAATTAATGTGTCTCGCAATGACAATGGGTGGATACTGACAAAGAAGGTCAACCTAGTTTCCCGAACTTGGTCCTTCATCCTTCTTCCCTTTCCCTTTTCCCCGGCGAGTGTTCTTCACCTTCACAGAAAAATTCCGTAGGCCTTCTACCTCGGCTCGTGGACTCTTCCCGACGCCTCCGTCAACCCCGCGGCCGCCAACGCAGCCTCTTTCTCTAGCTCGTCTCGAGCCGCCTCGCTTCGAGCCATCATAACAAAGGCTGATTGGCCTCCCGACGCATTCGTCTCATAATCAGCCATGGCATCGCCGCACGATTCCTGTGGTTAGCCCTTGCTTCGTCCTCCTCAAGGTCGAGCCGTCTGTGTGATCGCACTCCAACAGCTCACTCCGTCTCCACAAGATAGCCATCTCGTGTCTCCCCTATACACTCTTCGTACTGCCGTATATCAAGCCGATGCAAAGGCTGCCCTCTCTCCGGTGAAAGAGAACCCCGGGCAGAAAGGACGTGTATTGCCACCACCGGTGATCAAGCAATAGCGCCGAAGGATCTTCCATCCGCAGAGATCCCACCTCAAAGGTAGCAAGATAACTCGTATCGGGCCAAGTGGCACTCGGCTTCTGTACTGCATCGTCCGCAGTAACCTAATGATGGAATATAGAAAGACGTCTCGAGACAGCCCCCGCACTCGACAACCAATGCACCCTCCCGAGTGGTCCTACAAGTCTCAGAATCTCCAATGGGAACCCACCATCGCAAGTGATGCGTGCGGAGTCTCGGCCATCCAGAGCTCCAGCCGCCCGATCGCCCTATCACCAGAGGACGCCGAGAGAAAGACCAAGCGTCACAAGACATTGGCACCTCGTGCATCATCTCGTAGCCTCTCCTCAACCACATGGTAAGCATAGCGGGACTCCCTCCCCACATGTATCGGCTACCGGCCGCCATCCGACCTATGCCCAGAACGTCTCGCCCAAGACCAATGCACGATGTCTCCCCACTCCGCATCGCTCACCAGTCCAAGACACCGTGATGGCACACACCTGCAGACGTGAATGTGAACAGAGTAGCAATCGCGCACAGAGCAAACGCGCCCCACGAAAAGACGCTCCTCGCCTCCGCAAATCTTTCGGCAAATTCGAAATGTCAACGTAATCGGTATCCTCAGACGCATCCCGTATGCTTCTCCAAATGAGATACCAAACAAAGACACTAGCTTCTCAACAAAGGGCCATGCCACCAAAGATACGGAAGAACTAGCTGCTCCGCCTCAGTCCTCCTGCACGGCCCGGAAATCTTCAAACGTAGGAGTGACTTCGTTGTACGAAAAGCCGTACACATTCCTCCGTACGTCCTGTAAGCGAGACGCGGCTCTCAAAAGATCCCACCTGCATGAGCTCCTTCAAAGCCCAAACAGATTTAATCCCGTAATGCCTTCGAAAACCCTTTTGTTTCGCCTCGTGTGGTTCCGTACTCCACGACCGAAAGTTGTCCAAATATCGCTCTTGCATCCGAGACGATAACTTGGGAAAGGGAGCCATGAAAATGAAGGGAACCTTGGAAGTTTGAGAGAATTCAAATTTAATGATCAAAAACTATGCGCAGCTTAACCAATTGCAAAGCCGAAACCGCAATTTAAAGAATCTGAAATTCATTCCAAGTCCGGCCGATTCCCTCTCGCAGCTGACTTGTCAACTCTGCAGCCTACCGCCCTAAATTGGAAACATTTCCAAACAACTCCCTCGTTCACCCTTAAGAAACCCGCGTGCCGCCCATGGTTTCATTCAACCAATATCGCATCCCTTCCGCCCTGCTCGTGCAACAAAGGCAAATAATTAATAATTAGTGCATATAGGCTTAAATTTTGACCCGTTCAATTTTTAATGCATTTCTCATTTTATTTATTTTTGATTAACCTACTTCCTTATTTGCCAAAATAATGTAAGGTGATCACGTAATAAATATGCGAAGTATGTGTTCCGCCCCCCACGGCGCCTTTTTGCAAATACAGCTCAAATCAAATTTGTTCCCGACAAATACATGCATTTTGTCTAAACAAAGCAAGAAAGAAAGAAAGCAAGAAAATAGGACTACTCGAGTCCCGCTCGTCATCCGTGCACTCGACGTACCGCTTCCGCCGCCGCCGGATCCGTCGCAAACAGAACTCGCCAAATTCCTCCACTGAATAGGCAAAAGGCCTCCTGAGTACGCGAACTCGAGGACTCCCCTCTCGCGCCCGAGTGCGCGTAAGAAGGAGCTCCAAATCCAGCCGTTCCGCCCGCGAACCGGCCGAACCCCGTGTAAAGTCCTCCCCACCCGCTGGGAGCAAAGGATCTCTCGGCCTAGACGGCCCCCGATCACGGACATCCACGCTCCTCCGGAACCGCACCGCATGAACTCCACGAGCCTCCTAGCGTAGGCGGACCACTCCGTCCACCAACCCTCATGGCGTCGTTGTACGTACGGCCGACACCCGCGAACCAGAAAGTCATTCAAGACAAGCGTAAAGTACAGATGCAACATTTGCGTAATACTACTATCAAATGCGTAAAATCAAAAAGGTGCTCACCGAAGCATTGGGGTCCGCCTCGTATCGTGGTCTCGGCTCACCGGGAGCTGGATCACAAGTCGCCTACGCGAGCCATCCAAACCCTCGTACGCCACTCCTAGCTCGTGGGACCGGAAAATCTCGAGGACCTCCAGGACCTCGCCTCTCTATGCCGCACCCGCGGGCTCCTCACTCATCCTCAAGAAAACATCATAGGCGGCCACCGCTATGATGTACTCGCGTAGTACACGCCCGTATGTACCCCTCCAGCCCATCCATCGCATCTCCCTGTGGATGCCGCATGTACATAGGAGGATCCACCGCACCAAGGGAAGTGGACCCCGCCTATGCCGACGAGTCACCCTCTCCCCTGCATACATGGCGTCGCAGCTGAAGTCCCACCAGAACTTCCGCCGCCGCGTAGTCTCGCTAGCAATCCGAACAGCCAACGGCATCGAACCTACTTCCACCAGTCAACCGGATCCTCTCGCAGAACTCCCTGCTCAAGGCTCGAGACACCTCCTCGTATGACACTCGAGTGCCAACTCTCGAAGAGACCGCCCTCTTCGCTTTCTTCGCCAAACCAAGATGGCAGTGGAACAAGGGCTCAGACGGCTCCTTGATGTCCCAATCTCGCGGATCGAACACCTCATAGCACTGCACTGCCAAGAGAATGGAAAGTTATGTCGCCTACAAAGCGTATACATACGAGTACATAAAAGAGGCAAGGAAGAGAAAAAGTACGTAAACTTACATCCAAGACAAAGCGTGAAGCGCCTAAAGGAGTGCTCCTCTCCTCGCGAGAACTCCGTCCAGTGGAATGGTAGAGCTCGGCCACCCAGCCTCCCCCACGCGAACCCCTCACGGCATCCAAGTCTATCAGCGACCCGAGCAAAGGGAAGTGACAGACGTGTCGAAGTCGGGAATAAAGTCGCCGACAAGAAACCAAAGGAACCCTCGAGCCAGCGCCCGCGGTCATCCTCAAGGATCCACCAAATAAGCGGCGACACCCGCCTCCGCATGCCTCTCCATCGGCTCGTACCGAATGCCTAAGCCCCCGGCATCGGTAATATCAAAACCCAAAGCAGCCTGCATAACCGCTCCGGGTGTAACCATCAACCCACACCCGCCGTGTTGCCATAAGTCGGCAACCCAAGGATAGCGGCAAAATCCGTGGGAGTCACCGTCGCTCCCCCATCTCGAAATGGAAAGTGTGGGTCGTATCCCACCAATACTCACTCGTAGCAACATACATGGACTCGGCCCTCGGCGTATCACTGCCGCAGCCCACAAAGATCGATGAACCCAGCCTAACCCGAGTCAAGCACCACCGCCGCGGACTCCTCTCTCCCTCTCGAGCCACGTTCGGGATAATATCCCACAATGCTCGCACCGCCTCAAAAGCACCCCGACTCTTCGGGTTGTGGGTATTAACCGCCCCCGTCCCCCTGCATAAACATCACGTAAGCAACGTCAATGTAATGCACCAACGCATGTCAAAAGGATGCAATGCAGATACGGTTCTCATTCATTTCCTACGTATATTCCCATCATTTCGAAAACTCCGTCGAATCCGGAACTTTCAAAATATTTCGAAAACTCCGTCGAATTCGGAACTTTTAAAACATTTCGAAAACTCCGTCGAATCCGGAACTCTCAAAACATTTCGAAAACTCCGTCGAATCCGGAACTTTCAAAACATTTCGAAAACTCCGTCGAATCCGGAACTTTCAAAATCTTTCGAAAACTCCGTCGAATCCGGAACTTTCAAAATCTTTCGAAAACTCCGTCGAATCCGGAACTTTCAAAATCTTTCGAAAACTCCGTTGAAACCGGAACTTTCAAATCTCTTTCGAACATTTCGAAAATTTACTCCGTCCCGAATTAAAGCAACTTTAATTTTGGAAAATGCATCTAGACATGGAATTTTGCAATCAAAATTTTTATGTCATCCACCCATAGTGTCAATTGAACTACATCCTAGTCAATTTCGACAACAATTCATGGCAAAGTCAAAAGCCCCAATTCGGGCACCAAAATCCCTAAGTTCATTCCTAAACAAATTTCTAACATTTAAAGAATGCACATTCTTAAAATTAATGGAATTTGTAGGAAACTTACTTGTCTCTTGATCCCATCCTTGGAGTTGTGTCTATCCCTCGCCGGATAAAACTCCGCCGGATTCAATGGATGCACAATGGTTCGAATGGTCCGAACCAATCGAGTTCTTTCGTCATCGGTCCTTCCGTGGCGAGCCATTGGTCCCAAATCACCTTCCATAGCGATTTTCCTTCACAAATACGAGCAAATCTCACAATTTGGGTTGAATTTTCTCTCCTCCTTTCTCTCCTCCTCGTCGGAATTTATGGAAGAAAATGCCTTCTCCTCCCTCGGCCTCGGCGCTGAAAAGGACATGGTCAAATTCCAGCAAAAGTCCGGCCGGACTCTTACCGCACTGTAAATTTTTTTGCCACTTTGGCCCCTCGCCTTTATGCAGCCCAATTTTACCTCTTTTGGCCCCCCAAAAGTATAAAATTTCCCAGCTAGACATTTCTAACACCCCATCCCCCGAGGATAAATTCCCGCTAGTTTTCACTAACGCTTGTCTCCGTACGTTAAAATTCCTAATGGTTTTCACCATTACTCAAATCCTTAATCGCGACCTTCACGGTCCGATTCCAATTCACGGTCCGATTTCAATCCTCAATCGCGACCTTTCACGGTCCGATTTCAATCCTTAATCGCGACCTTTCACGGTCCGATTCCAATCCTCAATCGCGACCTTTCACTGTCTGATTTCAATTCTCAAATCGCGACCTTTCACGGTCCGATTTCAAGTCTCAATCGTGACCTTTCACGGTCCAATCTCAATCCTTAATCGCGACCTTTCACGGTCCGATTCCGATCCTCAATCGCGACCTTTCACGGTCCGATTTCAATTCTCAAATCGCGACCTTTCACGGTCCGATTTCAATTCTCAAATCGCAACCTTTCACGGTCCAATTTCAATCTTTAATCGCGGCCTTTCACAATCCAATTTCAATCCTTAATCGCGACCTTTCACGGTCCGATCTCAATCCTCAATCGCGACCTTTCACGGTCCGATTTCAATCCTCAATCGCGACCTTTCACGGTCCGATTCCAATCCTTAATCGCGACCTTTCACGGTCCGATTTCAAGTCTCAACCGCGACCTTTCACGGTCCGATTCCAATCCTTAATCGCGACCTTTCACGGTCCGATTTCAAGTCTCAACCGCGACCTTTCAAGGTCCAATTTCAATCCTCGATCGCGACCTTTCACGGTCCGATCTCAAACAGTCAATCCCGACCTTCGCGGTCCGACCTCCACTCTTCGAGCCATCCTCGTAGCCCGTTTTCACTTCCCGGCAATGAACAATAAGCCCGAACCCCAAGGTACGAACGCCTTGCAACAATCCCTCTTCGGCCATCAAGGTAAGCCCGAATGCTCATCCCTGCCAGGATTCTAAAGAAGAAATGTCGATCCCGCCGTGCTGTTAATAACGCCAGCTTTAACACAACCGTTCCCCTCATTGTTACCTCATCCCTGCCAGGATAAACTCGGCAACAAAGAATAAGCCCAAGACCCAAGGCACGAACGCCTTCGTCACAGGATAAACGTATCCTCAGCAACTTCGGTTTGAGGCGCCACACGCCCTCGTCAGTATCAGCAACTCCGGTTTGAGGCGCCACACACCCTCGTATGTTTCAGCAACTCCGGTCTGAGGCGCCACATGCCCTCGAAGGTTTCAGAAGTCCCAGGTTTAGACGCCTCCCAATAGTCTCGCTCAGGTCAAGGTCCCCACGCGCGGCTCCTTGCACCTTCGAACTACGATCGGCTTGATTCCCGCTCGGGATACATAGGAATCCTTTCGCTAAGGGTCCACCACCGACCGCCTGTGTCTCTATCAAAGTAAGGCATCCCGATTTGGATCCTTATCTTTTTCAACGACCCCACCTCCTTCGGAAGTGACGTCGCTGAGGGGCTAACTGTAAGTACCCAAATCCGGATCGTCCAAATCCGTTAGAAAGTTAACCGAAATCCGTTAATTGGCCCGCTCCAGTTAACCGAACTCGTTAAACTCCTGTTGCCGTGCCAACGAGACGCCCCGGATCGCCCGTGCATCCCGACGTTGAACCGTACTTAACACGTGTCATCTCACGTAAAAGTATGACTTTCCCTGAAAAATGCATTTTCCGGCACTTTCCGGGGGCATTTCGGACATTTTCCTGATCGTTATTTTAAAAACGGACAAAACCGGGACCTGGGAACGAACTCCCACATGGCCGGTGACTCAGAGGGCACGTGGCGCCATGCCACCTCCCTCTAGTCACTCTTCAATCACAAATCAAGGCAAAAAGACCAAAATACCCCCGATTTGCAAGCCAAGTCCGGCCGTACTCCCCGTGCACATTTTCTCCGAAATTGCCAAGCAAGTCCTTCAAATTCTCAAAATACCACAAAACCCCGGATTCGTGCAAAGTCCGTCCGACTCCTACCGCATTTTTACCTATAAATAGAAATGGTCACAAAGCCAAAAAGGGAGAATTTTTACACCAAAAAATCACCACACCCCTCGGCCCAAACTGATTTCACCCCTTCCGAGCTTCCGTTCTGTCTCGATTCGCGTTAAACCTTCGTATTTCGATCAAATACGCCCCTTACTACTTTGAAACAACCTTTCGAACCACTTTCCGTGTCCCGTACACACCTTCCGAGCCAAAGGAGTCGACCCTAGCCATAGGTATAACTCCCTCTCTCTAAATCTTTCGTTCCGTCTCTGCTTACGCGCCGCCGCTACAACCGTTTCGAACATCGTTATCGAAATGTAGACGCCCGTCTAACGGGTCCGATACGTTTTAGCCCTCGATCCTCTTCTCTTTCCGTAAGAGAGGTAATCACGGGTTAAAACGGCGTTCCGACCCTGCCGTTTACTTTTATGTCATTTACCAATTCCGGATCGATCGATCCGTTGATCGTTATTTAATTTCTGTCATTTACAAATCCGAGCCGTTTGGCCTCGTTGATCGTCATTTACAAATCCGAGCCGATTGGCCTCGTTGATCGTCATTTACGATTCCGGATCGTTTGATTCCGTTGACACTGCTTTAAATACTGTCATTTACAAGTCCGACCCGTTTGGATCGTGATAGTATTTACTTTTCAAAGTCCGAGTCGCAACCCGATTCGTTGATCGCATATCATTTAATACGCATTTTTCCCGTAAAAAATTGTTAACAATGTAATGCCCGGTTCAAAACCGGAGTTCGTCCGTCGAACTCTCTTTCAAAAACTCGCGACATGACGTTTGGCCTCCAAACACTCAACTTCAAACTAAAAGCCGCCATTTGACGCTCAAAATCATTTAATACGCATTTTTTCCCGTAAAAATCGTTAACAATGACATTCCCGGTTCAAAAAACCGGAGTTCGACCTTCGAACTCCTTTTCAACTCAAAGTCGACGTTTGCCACGCAAACGCTCCTTTTCAACTCAAAGTCGACATTTGCCACGCAAACGCTCATTTTCAACTCAAAATCGACGTTTGTCACGCAAACGCTCATTTCCGTCTCAAAGTCGACGTTTGCCACGCAAACGCTCATTTTCAACTCAAAATCGACGTTTGCCACGCAAACGCTCATTTCCGACTCAAAGTCGACGTTTGCCACGCAAACGCTCATTTTCAACTCAAAATCGACGTTTGCCACGCAAATGCTCATTTCCGTCTCAAAATCGACGTTTGCCACGCAAACGCTCATTTCAAACTCAAAACCGACGTTTGTCATTCAAATGCTCGTCTTTTCAAACAAAGTCACCTAATCAACGTTTGACATACAAACCAAGATTAAGCTTGTCATTCAAGCCCCCATTTCAAAACACACACACACACACACGATTTCGAGAAAGGTAGAAAGACTCGTCATGTGAGGCATTTCGGGCGATCTCGTAATACTCTACCCGAAACGTAATGTGACCTCCGAACCTAACAATCTCTGGTCCTAAAAGCTTTTTACTCGTTTTTGCTGCCAATAAAAATGATCCCCATTTTCAAAGCTTTTTCCTAAGTTTTTGCTACCAATAAAAACGACACCATTTTCAATAGCCGTTTCTCAACGTTTGGGCTCAAAATACAAAAACCGCGTGGCGACTCCTCATTTTTTCCTTCCCATGAAGCGAGGTCTCAGACACCAACCCTCCGCGAAAGACAACGGCGTTTCGCGCCCCGCGCGAAATCCCGGGTAATTTCAGCCGCGCCATCAAAAAATAATTGCCACTTATTCTCGTCCTCTATACTCATGATGTCCTCATCAGGGAATCGCGGGTCTTCCCCCTTCACTTCGTCGTAAGGAAATTCAGCTAACTGATCTGAAAATACACTGCCCCTGACGGATTTTTGAGTGACGCAAGTGATATCATACCACGCGAGCATGAAATACCACTTGGCTAGGCGCGAAGACAAATCTAATTCGTCTAGGATGTACTTCAGAGGATCCATTCGCGCGATGAGACAAACTGGAAAGGCTTCCATGTAGTATTTTAGTCTCTGTGTTACCCAGATGAGAGCTGCACAAGACTTGTCGAGCGGAGAGTAGTTGACTTCACTGCCTTGGAATCGACGGCTGACAAAGTATATTGCATTTTCTGTGTGCGAAGCTGGCTGTTCTTGAGCAAGCATAGCCCCTAGTACATTGTTAGTAACCATGAGGTAGAGTTTCAAGGGTTTCTCCTTGTGCGGTGGAACCAGGATAGGTGGGGAAGTCAAGTAGTGCTTAACTTCCTCGAATGCCTCTTGGCATTCCTCGGTCCATTCTTGTGGTGCATTCTTCTTAAGTATTTTGAAGATAGGATTGCACATTGTAGTTAGTTGATTGATGAATCGACTGATGTATTGGAGTCTGCCCATGAATCCCTGCACTTCTTTCTGTGTTCTAGGCGGAGGCATGTCTATGATGGCCTTTATCTTGGCGGGGTCTGCTTCTATGCCACGTTTGGTGACCATGTATCCCAGGACTTTTCCTTTGACCACCCCAAATGAGCATTTTGCGGGGTTTAGTCTCATCTTGTGTTGTCTCATTCGATTGAAGAATTTCCTGAGATCTCTGAAGTGCTGACCATCTGTCCCCTTGGAGTGGATAATCATGTCGTCCACGTATACCTCTATTTCTTTGTGGATCATGTCGTGGAATAGTGTCGTGACTGCCCTCTGATAAGTAGCCCCAACGTTCTTCAGACCAAACGGCATGACCGCATAACAGAACATCCCCCAAGGTGTGGTGAACGCTGTTTTGTGTTGGTCTTCCTCTGCCATGAGAATTTGATTATACCCTATGAAACCATTCACGAATGAGCGGACTTCGTAAGTCGCGGTAGCATTGACCAGCATGTCTATGTTTAGTAGCGAAAAGTCATATTTAGGGGATATCTTGTTCAAGTCTCTGAAGTCGACACAGACTCATATTTTTCCATTTGATTTGGCCACTTGCACTGTGTTGGCCATCCATTCAGGATATTCGATCACTTTAATGAACCCCACATTAGGAGTTTCATGATCTCCTCTTTCACTTGCATTGACCATTCGGGCTTGATTCTACGCCGTTTCTGTTTGACTGGTTTGGCGTTAGGTAGCAGCGGTATCTTGTGCTCTACGATCGACTGATTTAACCTAGGACTCTAGGACCAAGCGAAAACGTCGACATATTCTCTGAGGAGCTGCGTTAAGGTTTCTCTGTCTTTCCCCTTGAAGAAGCTGCCGATCTTGGTTTCTCTGGGGTCTTCTGTCATCCCAAGATTAACCGTTTGCATTTCCTCATTGTCAAGAGGGCCATTCTTTCCACAACGACCTACTAGCTTTGCTAATTCTTTTAAGATTTGTTCGTTTTCTTGATCTATCTCATCATATGATTCATTATTAACTTGTTCGTTATATTCATTACTATTAGTTAATTCATCATTCACGATGTTAGCAATCTTAGGGTACTCGAAAAGATCAAAGTTTTCATTAAAAAAGTAATGGAATACTGAAATTACCCGGATCGCGCGCGGGGGACGCGGCGAGCGGCATTTCGCGGACTTGGGACCTCGCCTGGAAAAGAAAGGGAGAGTCGCCACGCCGTTTTGTATTATGAGCCCAAACTTTGAAAATGGCTGGTTTTGTAAAAGGGTGTCGTTTTGATTGATAGCCAAAACTTGGAAAAGGCTTTGAAAATGGGATGTTTTGATTGGTAGCCAAAACTTGAAAAAAGGCTTTTAAAAATGGAATGTTTTGATTGGTAGCCAAAACATGAAAAAAGGCTTTTAGGACCAGAGATTGTTAGGTTCGGAGGTCACATAACGTTTCGGGAAGAGTATGTTGAGATCACCCGAAATGCCTCGTATGACGAGTCTTTTTAAACTTGAAAACAATGTGTGTGTGTGTGTGTGTGTGTGTATTTTTAAAAGAGGTTTGACTAAAGGACTTTCTGAAATTAAGGTAAACTTACTGGACTGGACTGTAAATAGCGTAAAACAGTGCTGCAGCTGGAAAAAACAGAAAAAACTGGAAATGTATGCAGATTACAATTTCATCCGCGTGGATGAAATTGAAGGTGCAATTTCATCCGCGCGGATCACTCTGCAATTTAACTTTTTACAACTTTTCAGTCTGTCTCTGTAATTTCCAGAAAGTTAACTGTATTATAGAGTATAAACTGGTACTGTAACAGAAAAAGCAGTAAAGCAAGGAATGTTTGAATTTTAGCATCCATGCTTGTCCTCTCTCTCCCTAGACTTGATTAGTGATCATCTAAGAGTGATTAGTGATGAATCAACTATATCAAGCCATCATGGGGAATTAACATGTAAGCAAGTAAATATGCAAAGTAAACACAAGGATTAACGTGTAAAATAAAGTTAGGTCAAAGATGTATAAACTTTTAGAGTAGATCTCTAAGGTTGTCATAAGAAGTGACCATCCTTGAGATCTAGGCTCAAGTGTATCAACTACATCTTTGGTTGACCAAAATGTGAGTCTAGATGATATTCATCCATGGAAATGTTTCCAAGGTGAGCATCTTAGACTAGGAAAGGGACATTTACAAGAAAGTAAATTATGTAAACCATTACAGATGATCATTCATGGAGATTGGCTCCAAGATGATCAATATTAGGTCAAAACAAGGAAGTAAATACTTGTAAATTAAAAGGGACATGGGAGATGACATAATTAGTAAATAAGTAGATCTTTTGTAGAGAATCATCCATGGAGATGAACTCCATGGAGATCCTCTTAGATCCAAGGATAAGAAGGAAGGGGGTGAATAATAAGTAAGTGAACAAGATTATATCATTTTAAATATGGAATTGATGCATGAATAAAGAGGGTTTAGGTAGGGAGAAGGAGGGTTTACCAATGGTTACACCCTATCTTCTTTGCTTAGTGTTTGGGTTTGAAGAGTATCAAGGCTTGTGTGATTTTGTGTTTGGTTTTGTGTTTTAAGGCTGTTTGAGAGCTCAATTCGATAGAGTAACAGTAAGGAAGTGATTTGTTGCCCCTGAAAATGAAGGAGAAGGGCTCAATTTATAGGTTAGTCAGGGGTGCAATTTCATCCGCGTAGATGATATTGGCCAATATCATCCGCGTAGATGAAATCGTCAGCTTGCCTGATGTATGACCCAAAAGAAATTATATTATGTTGGTAGTGAGTCGAAACATCGACCTCACAAGACATAAATGACTTCAGCAAATCATTATGTCCACCCAATTAATATAACATCAAAGCTTGATTCCTCTATAGTTTCAATGTCACAATCCCTTTGTCCATGATGTCCAATTGAACATGAGTCATGGTCTATATCAACTCATTCCGTTCAATGGTTTCTCGATTCCGAATATGTTGATAATGCAAATGCATTTGATCTCTATCAAATCACTTGTGTGCGGCCACACATTTCATCAACATCATTCATCGAGGGGCCCAAGCAAACATCTCTCTTCATAAGAGGGACAAATCCCATCTTGACTTATCATTCTTTCCTACATGATTCCAATCGTGCTAACATAGCCCTTATTGCTATCCGATTAAAGACAATGTTAGACTATATCAAACACGATCTTTGTCTTGTGGAAGACTATGATAATCTCATGTACTAAGGATTCAATAACATGACTATCATGAGATTTATTCATGACACATATGACTATTGACCATATCATAAATCTCATCGGTAGGTCATGTCCAATACTTGTTCTCTAACAAGTATCCATAAGTGTAATGTGCATCACATGCATATAATCATCTCCATGATTATCCACTACCAACTTATACTAGTTGTTCTCAACAAATAGGGACGCAGTTCAATATAATAAACATGCAAAACATATAATGAACCAAATAATACTTTCTCTATAATAAATGATAAAGACGATTACATAGCGGTTTAGATAATAGTCAACTCTCTTACTAAGTCCAATCAGGAGGAGGACGAGAGAAGACTTAACCGGATAGAAATTGGTTTTGCTATGGCCATGGCTAACTTTGTCCAGTTGTTGAATAAGAAGGATGCTACCATAAGAGATCTGCTGTTGCAACTTGATGAGGCTCACTATACAAACAAAGCCTTATGTGAGCAAAAAATATCCGGTCAAGCCCTCTTGAATGAATCAACTGAAGCCCTGAAGCTAGCCGAACAGGAAAATCGTGACCATGCATCCGAGCTCATCAAAGTTAAAGCTCAAAATAAAGCTTTGTTGAAGATGTTTACTGACGGTTAGCTGGGTAAGTCTCAGTATGAGGAGCAGAAGAAAAGAAAAAGAGAAGAGAAAAAAGAGAAGAAAGCAAAGAGGGATGCCAAAAGAGCCAAATCATCAGACCCCGTTACATCGGCTAAACCAACTTCAGCTGCTCCACCGGTCAATGACCCAACCATTCCTTCAACCGATCATGCTGCTGAAGATTAGAATGTAACCGATGATATGAATGTCTTTCTTTCAACCGGTCTGCTGATTATTCAATGAGAATTTCTGAACTCTAAACTTGTCGATTTAAATGTTTTGCTTTCTTGAATTTTCTTTTTATTTTTAAATGACTTCACTACTACTAACTGTTTCACTTTGCAGGTTGTCTCATTCAAATTTCTTTCCCTTTATTTTACTTTATTTTTCTTAAGCTTTCATCTCTTGTAAGCTTTACTTAGGTAACATCAAGTTGTCACTTGACTCAGGGAATGACATATTTAAAAGATAAACTCTTAGTCATTCCTTTACTGAGTTAAGATAGATGTTAACCTAGGGTGATTGAACTTAAGCAATTAGGAGTAGATTGTTAGTCAAATATATGTATAGCTTTAGAATTGCTTAATCCCAATCATAATAAGCATTATTGAGGACCCCTAATTTTAACTAGACCAAATAGAATTTTTCTATGTATGTTAGGTTCCCTTAGTGCTAGTGCCAGTATTTTATAAATGTAATTTTCTCAAAGTTTGAAGACTTGAAGTGTAACGCCCCGAGCCCTGAAGACCGGGTCGGAACGCTATCAGATTCGACGGACTAGCCCCACAAACCACCACAAGTCTTTCCAACACGTGTTGTCCTCACTTACATGCTCACTGAGAAACTTCCCAGTGGGTCACCCATCCCAGAATTTTCCCAGGTCAAGCACGCTTAACCTTGGAGTTCTTATAGGATGAGCTTCTGAAAAGAAGATGCATCTTGGTGATATAAGTAATACTAATCAAATCATATCAAACATATCAGCCACACACATTTTTGGGGATGTTACAATCTCCCCCACTTAGGATCGTTGTCGTCCCCGACAAGGCCTACTTGGATCGAAACCCTGGGCAGTGTGGATCCAAGAGGGGCTCGTATAGATTCAAGAGGTGACTCCCACCGACTCCGCGATGTGCACTTTGTTCCGCACATCACTTTGCTCCACACTTCCGGTCGAATCCCGCTCTGATACCATTTGTAATGCCCCGAGCCCTGAAGACCGGGTCGAAACGCTATCAGATTTGACGTACTAGCCCCACAAACCACCACAAGTCTTTTCAAGACGTGTTGTCCTCACTTACATGCTCACTGAGAAACTTCCCAGTGGGTCACCCATCCCAGAATTTCCCCAGGTCAAGCACGCTTAACCTTGGAGTTCTTATAGGATGAGCTTCCGAAAAGAAGATGCATCTTGGTGATATGAGTAATACTAATCAAATCATATCAAACATATCGGCCACACACATTTTTGGGGATGTTACATGAAGACCTGAAGATTTTCCAATTAGTAAACTGGTTATCTATTTGAGAAGCTTAATGAACCGGTTCATGAAGTCTCATAGGCCACCGCGCATAAAGTCGCCCAAATTAGCCCGTGATAGGTCGGGCCACTCGGGAAGCTCAATTGCTCAACCGGTCAACTCCTTAACCGATCAGTCAACCGGTTAGACCTCTTGCCAATGACCGGCCAGGCTTATTCAACAAGCTTCTCCTCAGCTGATGCATTTATTGCTCTCAACTACTCAGCCCCCAACTTAGCTGAAGTTGGTAAAATAGCTTGCTGAGAAGATATTCCTGCATCATGTCAGAATCTCAAAGAGGAATGTCAAAGTTATCAGTACTCACTTCCCTTCAACTAATCAATGGAAAATATCTTCATTAAATCTCAGACATTAAATGAAAAAGATATCCTCATTAAATTTCTGCAAGTCCAAGTCATCTCCTCAACCCCTTCAGAGACAACCACTCTATTTTAATTTCTGCAAGTCCAAGTCATCTCCTCAACCCCTTCAGAGACAACCACTCTATTTTGAAGACCAGTATAAATAGCTTCTCTAGAGCATTGAAAAGGGTTGGTGCATTTAAGATCTTTGAGAGTGAGTTGCCAAAAACTACTAACCTTCAAGCATTCAAGTTCAAGACATTCAAGTCCCTCATAAACACTAGACTATCTCTGTTAGGACAAACAATGAGCACCTTCAATCAATATTTGTTGTGTTCCCAAACAAGACTATGATTGGAACACATTGATTGAATCAAACCCACACACACAACCTAGAGAAATCAGTTCAACTTGTGAACACATCTCTAGAAAACACTTGGTCATTCTTGTTGCACGATTCATTAGTGATCACTTTACTTTTAGCAACCTTCAATCATTTGGCTTGCAATTTGTAATAGTTAGGTATCATTAATAGTGCACTTTCACAAATCCAAGTTTTGACCAAACTTGGTAGATGACGTAGCAGTTATTTAACACTGTGAAACTCTTCAAACAACCGTGTCATTTCTTTTGTGTTTGGTTATTATTTGTGTTGTTGTAACCTGTTGATAATCTCTCAACCGGTCACAACCTGTTGTTTCTTGTTACTGCTTATTTGTTTGGCTTCACTTGGAAAATACAACCATTGCATGAGATTTTAACTTACTCTTTGAAAATCCCTTACCTAATCGATTTGTGTGAGTACTCTAACTGATATCATTTCCGCTGTGCAAACTAGTCCCATCGGTTAGCCCTTGAGAATAGATACTTAACATTTTCAAAAGGTTTTTAAGAGTTTTTAGAAAAAGTTTTAACAGGCTATTCACCCCTCCTCTAGCATTATTCCTACCAATTGAGCCTAAAACCGGAGGGAAAGTAAGCGTAACCGTATTCGTGAGAATAGGAGTTGATTATTTTTAGCGACGCTGATCACGTCTGCTTAGCTTGGCCGATGTCGCCTATTGATCGAGGTTGACCTGAATTTGTGCATTGGTTAAGCAGATATTGCTTAAGTGATGGATCGTATGTCGTACGAAGATAGGTCGCGACCTGAGTAAGGTTGTACCACATATTTGGTCGACTGATCTATCTCTATGAGTACGCGGAGTTATGGCCGTCGTGGTGGGCTTTTTATGCTTAGTGGGCCTTTGGGATTATTCGGACGTAGGGTCAATCTGTTGGGCCTGATCCGTCACTTTTATTACGTTCAGAGATATTTAATTTTACTTCCTCCGTCCCAGACAAAGGGTCATGGGGTTGGATTTCACGCTTCTTAAGATTTTTTTTTTAAAAATGAATAAAGAATTGTAAGTGGTTAGAAGATTAGAGGAGAGAGAATGCAAAAGTTAAACGTAGGGTATGGAATAGTAGTTAATGATTGATTTTTTTGAAAGTGGGTAGAAGATTAGAGAAGAGAGAATGTAAAAGTTAAATGTGAGGTAGGAAATAATAGTTAATGATTGATCTTTTTGTAAATATGTTAACATTATAAGGGTATAATGAATGATTTTTTTTGTAAATATATTTAAAGTATAAGGGTATAAATATATTCAAAACTTGCCATTTATAGAAGGGATTTTTGAAGTGGGATGAACCAAAAAGAAAAATAAAACCCTTAGGGGTCGTTTGGTAGCCTGATTAGAGTTGGATATGATTATTAGTCCAATAATTTTGGTGTTTGGTAGACTAAATGCAATGGGAGTAATAATCCTGAGTACAACTCGGATAAGCTTCTTATCCACTCTTATCCCCTCTAACCCCTTCATATTAATCCCCAAGAAAAGGGTGATGTTATTAATCCCCTGATTAATAATCTCCCACTATTAACACAGGCTAATCCTATCGGTCTATCAAACGAGTCCTTAAAGTGGGGACGGAGGGAGTAATAAATGATGATTAAAATTCGATTGAATCGATAACTAAATTAAAATTATTTTGGTGCTAGTGGTCTAGTATTAAGATGTTAGGCTTATTGTGAAAAAGGATTAATTAGGAACGGGTAAAACCCGTCCCCTACCAGTTCTTAAAACTTGATCCATGGTAAGGTACCATGTGATCATAAGAAACCACCACCGTGGGCCCATCTTCTTGAGTTGATAAATTTCGAAATCCCATTAAAACGTTTTCTGCTTCGGTGGGACAATAGATTTCAGTCCAGAAAATAAAAGATCAAAGATTCATCAATGGTGCGCCTCCAATTTTGTTCCTTCGGTACCGGCAATTGGATCAAAATCTTTTTTCTAGGGTTTCAAATTAACGTAATTTGAGCTTTTATTTTTGTCAGGGGGATTTAACGGATGATCTCGAACCACTATTTGATTACAGTAGGGTTCAGCCCTTTGATGTTGTCTGCCTTGATGGTAAGCTCTTCCTACTTTTTCTCATTATCTCTGTATATGCTTGTATGTATGTGTGTGTGTTATTTTGTGTAAATGAGCTCGTATGAGTAACACGTTTTGTTCTTGGATTGCTAGATGACGTCCCAGATTCATCACCAATTATTATTCCCAAAAGAAGGAAGACGTCTCACTCTGATGTATATTTCTGTTTACTTGTTGCTTTTCACTTTGATTCTGTTTGTAGAATGTCTAATTCTGATGCCTAAAGTGCAATTTTTGGGGAAAAATCACTGAATTTGAACAACAGTTCAGTTTACCTTGTCAATTAAATCGTACCCTCTCCATCCCAAAATGAATGACTAAATTTTTTTAAAAAAATTTGCTCTTGATCAAGAGTAAATTTGAATTTTTTTGGTAATGCATTTTGGGACGGATGGAGTAACAAACTTGTTGTGTTTTGGACAATTTCAAATATGAGATGTTGAGGTAAAGTAAAATATATTAGGAGTACATGCTTAAATTTGAATGGAAGTCCTTGAATGGGACATACTAATGGAATGAAGGGAGAATGAATCAATTTGGTGAAATTATTAACCCAAGGCGGCCTTCATTCATGTAGTTAGATGTAAACAGTATACGTTGTACAGATACTTGCATAGTGTAATTACTCTTTATGACTGGTGTGGCTTTGTTTTTCAATGGAAACTAGGTTGAAAAGGAACAGCCAAACACAGGGAGTGTGATTCATATTTTAGATAACGAAGACAAGGACGAGTTGGATTGGCTGCCTCCCCCTCCGGTTGTGTCCATTGACCCACAGAAGTTATGTGAGAATTCAACTATTAAGGAGCTAAGGTATATCTCTTTTAGAAAGCTAGTCGGAAATTGCTAACAATTTTGTTAATTATTACCTTTTCTAAAATTGTTTGGAAGTATGGTAATTGTGGAAAGCACTGTGTTAATACAGAAAGATAGCAAAATAAGTGATTGTGGTTAGGATGTTTATTTTTTTTGACCTGCAAAAATATATGTGGACTGAGAATCATACGAAGTGATGGAAATTTTAAGCGAGATGTATTCTAATTATTGGGAGAAGATATGGCTAGAGCTTTAATCCTTTATTTAATATGATCTGCTTGGCCCTTTCATATATTATTTCTTCACATCAGTATCCATTATTTCATTATTCTATTATTTATTATTTATTATGATAACAGGTTACATAGGCAAGAGCTAGTTTCATTTGCCCAATCAAAAGGAGATATTTTGCTAGCTGTTGAAGAGACAGCCAAGAGAGATCTTAGAGCTTCATTGGAATCTGCTCAAGAAAGTGTAGTAGAGATGCCATCAAAGGCTGCTGTTGAAAGAGCAAAGATAGTTATTTCCATTCAAGACAAGGATGGACCAAAGCAATTTCGTGTCTTTGCGGTATATACTAAGTTACCAGGGATATTCTTATTATTTATAAGTTTGTATATCATCTTCAGTAGTTGCATTTCATGGGGTGTATTAACAACTTGAAAGATGTGATGCAGAAAGTGTTCTCGGAATATTCTCCGACTGCTTTAGAAGTCTTACCCAAGGATATAAGGTCCTAAGAAACTCTTTGGTCCAAATAAAGTGCCATTGGTGGTTAAGATGATTTAAACTTTTGGTGTACTAGGGTTCCATGGGTTGTTTGTTGAAGTTTCTATCTATTGGATGTATTTGGGAGTCTAAAGGGATTGTATCAAATGGTGCTTAGAGGAGTATTAATGGTGCTCATAAGGGGTCTCATTAGTAGTGCTAGTATGGGAGTTTGATTATGTCTTTTCTTTTTTTTGGTCTCTTATGGTTTCCGACTTTCTTACAATGACTCTTTATCTTTGACCAGTCAGAAAAAAGGTGCTCTTGATGGTTGGTGTTTATTATTTCTTCTTACGTTAGCTGTAGTAAGCGTTGATACTGAAACTATGTGTCGTATAGTATTCATTCTTCTGAGGGAAATAAAAGGAGGATGGAGTACATACTCATTTCTGTTTGAGCTTGAACTTTTATTCTTTAGATCAATCTGCCTCATCTTCTTTGCCTATAGGATCGAATCGCATGTTACTTCTCTTATTATTTTATGGTAAATTTCAATTCTGCATTATGTGTTATATGCTTACATGGATTTCAACATGCAACTTTGTAATCTGGTTTTACTATACCTTTGTAGGATGATAAATTCGAAAGACTGTTTAAGCTATATGCGGATAAAGTCAAGCATGACCTCAACAGCTTGGTTTTTATGTTTGATGGGGATAAAATAAGCCCATCAGAAACTCCGTGCAGCCTTGGTATGGAAGAAGATGACATGATTGAAGTCCATAGGAAATCAAGCTGATCCAGGTACACACTTCCTGAAAATGTTTTATCTGGTTGCTTTTTCCTGTTCATGCTGTGTTTGTAAACATTTAAGAATAGTATGATAGATGTGCATTAGTAAGAGATTATAAACTGTGGATATTTTGAATTGGGTCTTGGTTGGTGTGGTTCCTTGAACTTTACCTGAATTGTTGTACACCAATTATGCTTTTTGGATTTGACAGAATACGTCAACAACATGTGAGTAATGTGCTGGGAATGTGTTTAGCTGAATCAAAGTGTACATTGTTGAACAAGGCAGTGACTGTCTTGCAAATATGAAAAACAACAATTGTTTTTGGAGCAGATGATCATCAACTAAAACATTGAATGGGACTAGATCAAAAAAACCTTTGCTCCAAGAATTATATGCGATTATGTCATACCATTGGACTACTCACTCCTTTGTACTGGAGAGTATTTCACATTCATCTATTTAATCCTTCTTTTCCAAGTCTGAACCAGGAGATCTTCTGTCTCTCTGTCTCTCTCTCTCTTTCTCTCTCTCTCTCTCTCTCTCTCTCTCTCTCTCTCTCTCTCATCTTTGTTTGACCCTTAATTCTGGCTCTGTTGTATGCTTCCCTCAATCATTATATTTGTTATTTTGAATTATTTCTCCATTCCTAAAATGCAATCCCCTATTTCTTTTCTGAATGTTCTAAAAAAAGTTTACACCATGGCAAGTAGAGGATCTTTTATGATAGTTTACCACTTTTTCCTTGGTTCTAAAATAGTACGCCAACATATCTGATCAGCTTCAAGGGTAAAATATGAGTGCGAAAGATATGTTTATCATTATATCCTAGTCTATTAGCTCTCCTTAACCCAGTCAATGAGGGCTCCCTTTTGGGAAAGCAAGAATGATGCTGGCTGAATTGTGGCCAGGTAATGCTAAATTGTTTGCATATGTTAGGTATTCACACCTTTATGCTATCTCGTGTTTTTATCACTTTGGGCGTGTCTTTGGGTTTTATGAGGAATCAGGGTTTTCCCCTTTCTGCTGTTGAGAGCTCTTGCTAATTTTAGGATATCCAGTTGTAAGTGGTACCGCAAGGTTTTATCAGGGTGCTATTTTGTATGGTGTATTCTAATGGAGAAGAATTCTCGATTCCTTGAGATCTCAGTCTTCACTTCCCTGTGTTAAAGAGTCTCTTTTAGTATGAATCCTTATTAGCCAAAGCTGTTAGAGCTTTTCAATATAGCAGTTACCTGCCACTTGGTCAGATATACTCCCTCCGTCCCGAAATGATCTTCCCATTTTTTTTTTTGTCATTAGCACGAATGTACTTCGAGCAATAATTTTAGGTTGATTTATTTATCCGAATGAACATCTAAAAATTGTTATTGATAGTATTTATCATGGTGTATCAATAACAAGTTTTAAATTTTCATTAGGATAATTAAAGCAACCTATAATTATAGCTCAATGTACCTTCGTGTTAACGACAAAAAAAGTGGGAAGACCATTTCGGGACAGAGGGAGTAGGTAATTACTCTTCCTTTGGCCAGAGATGATACTTCTACTGATCCAAGGTTAAAGAAGTTTTTCTGTATTAACAGTGACATCCATCAACCTTGGAGTTCTGTTAACTTTCTTGTATCTGATACGCTCTAGGTAACATGGATATATTCTATCTTCTAGATTATTTTCTGTCGTCTTATTCTTCTTTGTTAACTTGTGGTAGAAGTGAGAGTTAACCATGTGCAATTTGAATATGTGCACAGTAAATATCACATGCTTAGTGCACACCATAGATGGTCATCGATTCACCTCGCCTTATGAGGGTTGTCCTCATTTATTGGCTCTGTGACAACCATAGCTCTCGATGGACTCTGAATTGATATTTGAAAATGTAATACATACCAAGACGACAAACCAAAACTAAATGTATCTTAGTACAATACCCTATGATTTGAAAATTTCCCAACTTTAAAGCAATTTTTGAGTCAGCCACAAAGAAATCCTGATCCAACAAAAGAAAGACTTCAAATAAGTCAGAACTACAAATAAACTAAAATGCATGTTTAACCATTTAGGCACAAATGATGTAGCACGGCAGTGCAGATTACTAAGCATGGCAGTGCAGCTTTGGTCGAATGGAACAGGCGCTGAAAAGGAACTAATGGCACGACCAGTTTGATTTTGTTTCTTTCTTTAAGTTATTTTTATTTTATTAGGACTCTCATCTTATTATTATTATTATTATTATTATTATTATTATTGTTTATTTATTTTTCTTATAATAGGGGTGGTTTAGTAATAGGGTTGTTTAGGGTTTTATTA
The DNA here is from genome assembly GCA_022495995.1 of Adenophora triphylla var. japonica. Lineage (NCBI taxonomy): Eukaryota > Viridiplantae > Streptophyta > Magnoliopsida > Asterales > Campanulaceae > Adenophora > Adenophora triphylla. Next base: position 184,030 of record JAFEMH010003156.1, read on the forward strand.
TTTTCTAGCTATTAGGGTTTAGAATATTCGGAGTATAAATTCTCATCTATAGGGTTTTTGTAAAACTAAGCTTTTGATAAATAAATTTATATTTGCCGTTGTGCATTATTGGGTTGAATCCCTGAAGCCATTGTTGGCTTGAAATCCTAACACCATTGCTGGTTTAGGTCGATAATCTCTTTGGTAGATTATTCGTTTCGAGGATCCCCCTTCGGTGGTTATCCTTTGGTGTTGTATTCTGCTGCGTCAACAACTCATCAAGGAAGATATTTGGTGAGGTGCCTTTAGATTGTGAAAATTCTTAGTCGTTTTCCTTTGCATTCAGTGTCATGAGTTACTTCCAGGCGCATGATGTGTTTTAAGAGCAGCTCATACTTTTTATCCGATCATTACAGGCACATGATTAGTTCTAACTTCTAAGATAGCTCTTAATTTTTGTACAGTTATTAAACAGAAGGTTATCTAAGATTTAAGGTTTGCCATTATTGTTGTTGTCCACAAGCTTGTAAATTTTAGAACTTTTAAGGTTTGCCTGGTGCTGATCTCAGGTCATATTCCCCCCACCCAAAAAAAAAAAGGTGACAAAAGGAGATTGAAGAAGGCAGTTTCGGATAGACAGGGTCAGGGATGTGAGAAAAAAGGGGGATAATAGGGAAAAGAAGAGATTATTCGAAAAGTGGAAAACGCCTATCAGCAGTATGGATGAGTTCATTTGTCTTCTAGTATTCTTACTCTAGTACGAGAAGAAATTAGGGTTTCAGGTGCTTTTGAGCCATTCTTCCACAATTCTGGTGTCATTGTTCTTGTATATTAACTTTCAATAGTTACCGTTACAGACTTGGATTGTAGGATCTTCGACATGAAACGTATGTCAGTTTGCTGTTTTTTGTTGTGGGAGGTGTGGATCTCCAATATGTCCTTCGAACTGACATTCTGCTCCACAATGTTCATGAGCTGGCTAGTACTGTTGTATAATTGTGGGCGAATAAACATACACAATCCAGCATATTAGTGTTTCATGTAAAGCATCATTGTCTGGGTCTTGCTCTCGAGTTAAGGGTTGCCCTTTGGGATCTTTTTTCTGCTTTTAACTTTGTGGGAGTGACAATTGTAAAAGCTCCAATTCTCAACTGTTTCTGGCAAATAGTTGTGTAGAAGCCTAATTACCTAAAAACCCATCAAACTATCATTCTTGTAACAAAAACTTATCATTGTAAGTTTGACCATATAAAATTTATTAACGTTCCAGAAAAGGTCCAAAAAAGCCAACTTCGTTAGTTCTTCACCAAAAAACATAATGGAGATTCTAGTTAGATGCATACTAGGACGCTTAGTGGACAATATTTGAGAAAGTGGACGTTAACCTTTGTTTGGATACAATGAGAATAAAAATGTCATTTTGTTATCATCTCCCACCTTCCTTCTCCCTCTTACACACGCACACAAACACACATGCCATTTCACTCTCCCTTTTCTCATTTTTTTTCATCACTTTCATCACTAAATTCCTCCATCAATGCCCTCCCATTAACCCATGTTAGCTCCTCTATTAATGTCTTCCTGTTAGGCCCACACTAACTTCTTTTTTTTCATCATTCCTCAATTATTTTTCCAGAGAAGTAATTAATCTTCCCCTTTTTCCAACTTCAGAATTTTCTGAATTATTCTTAATACTTCTAAAAACTATTCCCCTGTTTGGTTGCTTATAAACTATTCCCCATCAGTTTCATACAAAATGTAATTGATTATTGCAAGAATTGAAGAAAATTTTCTGGGAATAATGCATCTTACATAGCCAAAATTGGATATCTCCGAGTGTTTGGGAGGCGGACTTGAAGATAGATATGCATCTTGATTAACTTTGTTGATTTAGTTGAGAGAGAGAGAGGAGAAAACATGCCAGCAAGTGGGAAGAATGTTAGGTTTAAATGGATATATGTTTGCGGGATTTATACATATTCCGGTTTATATTGTATACGCAAACAAAGGTTAATGTCCACCTAGGCAAAAATTGTCCACCAGACAAAATTACATTGATGGCCTCATTAATTAAAAAAATAAAATGATAGATCGATGTGTTATTAGGTAATTAGTACTCCCTCCGTCCCTAAAAGATTGTCCTGTTGTACATTTTGCAATTATTAAGGAAGAGCTTCTCCTTCTTGTACCTTAGTAGATTTGCACTAACATTCATGCCTAAGTTTAGAAATGGGACATACTTTTTGGGACAAGTCAAAATGGCAAATGAGACAATCTTTCAGGGACGGAGGGAGTAATTGTGTAGATGCAACGAAGCAACTCTAATATGGTTTCTTTGGATGGAGTTCTGTAGTTGTATTTAGTAAACCATATTTCAGATTGACTGCTGGACTAAACTCCCCGTTCCCGGAATGATCTTCCTGCTTTTTATTTTTGTTACTTTGAATGAACTTTGAACATTTATTTGTAGATTTCCATTAAGGTAACTAACGTAATCTAAAGTTATTGCTCAAAGTTCATTCAAATTAATAATAAAAAAGTAGGAAGATCGTTCAGGGACGGAGAGAGAAACTTCTAGAGATGTGCTATCATTTTTGTTTCCCTGACTTCAGTTTTTATTGTGCTTCCATCTAACATTCACTCTTTTAATTTCAGGCTCTGATTACCCAGCTAAATCAACCTCCTTTTTGCTGATTTCGTCAATATACTCGGTGATTCTCAGTTTATTGGCCTCAAGTTGTACAGTGACAGTATTAGTTTGTGAATTGTAATAGCCTACATTATTTTGGAAGTACGGTAACTTATTCATGGCTTCTGGAAATATTAGTATGGTTCAATATGTGTTTTTTTTTTTTTTCTTCTGGTAAGCAAACTTCATGAATCAGTTATATAAATCGCAATTTTGTGAGATTGTTATGTTAATTGTCCAGAGTTCAAATTACTCATGCTCCATAGGTATAGTTTGTGTATTTGTCGAATCCAAATCTCCTCTCTCCTTTTTGTCCCTCCTAATATCACTCTACAAACACCCCACCACGTTTCTATCTCTCGATCAAGAACAGATTTGGATTCGTATTTGTCTTCGTAAAAGAAAAGGTCAAGAACAGATTTGGATTCGTATTTGTCTTCGTAAAAGAAAAGGTCGTATCATATTTTCTAAAATATATTCCATATTGACTATGCTACTAATCGATATATGCATGATGAAAATTTTCTGGATTGGTACCGGTATCAAGCTTAAAAAAAAAAAATACTCCTCCATTAAATATATACATTTTAATTTAAAAAAATATTAAAATAAAGATCTGTATAAAAGAAAAAATAAAAGAATGTCTCAAATGAACCCATTTTTGTCATTCTCAAAGTTCTTCCTCTAAATGGTCCAAACTCCATACCCCATTTCTATTCTCTTTGATATCCCAAACAACGTGGCAAACTTCTATTGGCTACCAAAGTGGATGGCAATTGAAATTTCACATGCACAACAGATAATGCAACAGGGACCCACAAAGGTAGTAGCTTGAGTGGGCCCATGTCCACGTCATTAAAGTTCAGACTATAAAAATACAGTACACATGTCAGGGGAAAAAAAAAAAAAAATAGCCATAACCAAAAGGAAACTCAAAAAAGTTGATGATGATGCATATCTTTCTATCTATCTATCTACGTTACAATTACATCCATCCAACACTTTGCTTGGAATCATCCAAACCCTTCTTCTGTAGCTGAACACCATTTTTACAGGTTTCTTTCTTTTTCTCTTTTTATTTATATAATTGATCACAAAGATTTTTAGTTTCTTGAATATCTTCTCTTGTTTATTTATGTGATCACTTCTGTTCTTGATTATAATGTTCAGTTTGAGATAATTTAGATATGATTTCACTACTTGGATGGATGTTTAATGGGTTTTTCGTATGAGGTGCAAAACATAAATGTTGTATTTGATTGAACTTTGACTAAAATTTTATGAATTTTAGTGATCTTTATGAAATTCCAAGTATTTATATTGATACTCCATTAATAATACTATCATTTTTACAATTTCATGAAGATCATTAAAATTTCGTCAAATTTTAGTCAAATCTCAATCAAGTTGCCAACGGTCAAAGTATGACGCTTATTTTGGAATGGAGAGTACTTGCATCTCTTAGAAGAGTTTGATTGAAGTATGTTATGAAGTTCATAACACAATTTTGTTCAGTACCCATATGATATTTTTAGATTGATTCTTTTGGGTTTTCATTTATGTTGCATGCTAGCCTTTTAAAGTGCTGGATTAGAGATTGTGAAGCTGATAACCCTTAATTTTGTTAGAAATTGCTACTGGTGTGTCCTACAGATTTTCGGTTTCTTGGTTAATTTGGATCTCTGCTTGACAATTCAAGAAAAAAAAAAATCAGTTGTAAATACTATCATGGTAGTTTGATCGATTCGGGGTAATAAAGAACCCTGATGTTCTATAGGGTTTCATCACCTTTCCTATGATTTTGTAACATGGAAACTTTAAGTATTACTCGGTATTTCACAAATTCCGTTTAGTACTCCGCATTATGATGATTTTGTTGTGAAAATCACGCCACGCAGCGGAAAACGGACCGAGCTAGGAGGAATAATAAGATGTAACACACACGAAAAGTAAATCACACACAAAGGAACACACAAGAATTGTTAACCCGGTTCGTTGCAACAACAACTACGTCCGGGGGCGCTACCAAGCCAAAATATTTACTATAATATTTTCCGATGTTACAATTTGTCTCTAGGCTATCACATGTATTTATAGGAAACAAGAAATCAAATCCTAGTAATAAAAGGATTCCTAACTAAAGAAAGTATTCTTCTTTCTTCACAAGTCTTCCAAATATTGCTGTCACAAGGAAACATCAATCAAGAGGAAATCTGATCAAATTAGGAAACAGAATCTGTCCAGAATTCTTCCTTCCCGTCTACAGCGCGGCCGCCCTCCATGCCAAGCGCGCCCGCGCAACTGTCCCGAGACTTCAAGCGCCCTCGTCCATTCTCCAGCGCGGTCGCGCACGCGGTCGCGCACATGACCTGCGATTTTCCTTCATGGTTTTGACTCCAATCCCAACAATCTCCCACCTGGAGACAAACCATCCATGATACCTCTCTTGAAACAAATTTCAGTGGCCAGCTATTGCGTTGGTAGCGTCCGGCCTCTTGTCTAGTTATCCAAGTGAGTTGAAGCTGAGCTACGCTTCAACATAACTGTCGGTTCTACCATGCTCCGAGTCTTCATTCCGAATGATCCTCCCTGCACATCCCCGCTCACTTGCTTGCTAACTATCGATCCTGAACAGCGCGAATCCACGTGCCCCACACAATCACAAGCTTGGAACCTTTGTGTGTTCTTTGCAACCCATCGCATCACCGTTCTAGATCCCGCTCCCATGTTGGCCAAATTGGCTCCGCGTCGGCCGACTTCATCACCCAATTTTCTACCAACATACCGTTTAGTGAAATTTCTCCCACCATGGCGATCTCGGCCACCACCATTCACCATTGGGATGCGCCTTCGTTTCCCCCAACGACTCATGTTGCATGTGGTATACAACATATTTTCCACGCCGCCACGAGCCATCAAGCTAGCTCCGCGGTTTACCTTCCATGTCCCACAACCGAAGGTCACCACACAACCCTCCTCATCAAGTTGCCTTATGGAAATCAAGTTCCTCTTCAAATCCGGAATATGTCGCACATCACGTAGCCGTAAAACAGTCCCATCCGTTGCTTTGACCCGAACAACCCCCTTTCCAATGACCTTGACAGGATGATCGTTTCCCAAACGAACAACCCCAAAATCACCCGGAACGTACTGCTCCATTCTTTCTGCACTGGTGCATGAATGAAACGTCGAGCCCGAATCCAAAACCCACGAATCTGTTGAACTGCTCCCACCCAAGATTAATACGTCCGCCATCTCCTCAGCAACATTCAATTCCTTCGCTCTGCCTGACCGCCGGACAACTTCTCCTAAAGTGCCCCTTCTCCCCACAATCGTAGAAAGTAATCACCTTCTTGCCCTTACTCTTTTCACCGACATTAAGTGCTAGCCCCGATGTCCCACCCTTGCTCTTCCTACGAATTTCTTCGCCAAGAATCACATCAACGACATCCGCAAACTTCGGCTTCACTTTTCTGTTGAAACGTTAAGCTGCTATCGCGATCGTATCCCAACTTTCCGGCAAAGAAGAAAGTAAAATCAATGCTAGTACCTCGTCATCAAGAGTAATGCTGACCACGGAAGACAGGTTGGGTCGCGGTAGATTTGAATTCACTTATATGCTTTGTTGCCGACATGCCCTCCACCATCCGTATGTTCAACAGCTTCCTCATCAGATGAGCCTTGTTCGCCGCCGATGGTGCCTCGTACATGCTCGCCAACATCTGCAACATCTCCATGGTAGTCTTCGCCTCCAAAACATTCTTCGCGACATCCTTGGTCAACGTTTGCCTAACAAGCCCTAACGCTTTCCGATCCAAGATTTCGAATTTTGCTTCCTCTATGTCCGCCGACTTTTCTTTTAATGGTAGATACAAATCCTTATTCCACAGAACATCCTCGATTTGTGTCTTCCAAAAATTGAAATCCGTCCCATCAAACTTTTCGATCAACACCACCTTATTCCCATCCTCCAAAGCTCCCAAGAAATTCATAGCAAAAGACACCCCAAGCAATGATTCGACAAAACCAAGAGCTCTGATACCAGTTGTTGTGAAAATCACGCCCACGCAGCGGAAAACGGACCGAGCTAGGAGGAATAATAAGATGTAACACACACGAAAAGTAAATCACACACAAAGGAACACACAAGAATTGTTAACCCGGTTCGTTGCAACAACAACTACGTCCGGGGGCGCTACCAAGCCAAAATATTCACTATAATATTTTCCGATGTTACAATTTGTCTCTAGGCTATCACATGTATTTATAGGAAACAAGAAATCAAATCCTAGTAATAAAAGGATTCCTAACTAAAGAAAGTATTCTTCTTTCTTCACAAGTCTTCCAAATATTGCTGTCACAAGGAAACATCAATCAAGAGGAAATCTGATCAAATTAGGAAACAGAATCAGTCCAGAATTCTTCCTTCCCGTCTACAGCGCGGCCGCCCTCCATGCCAAGCGCGCCCGCGCAACTGTCCCGAGACTTCAAGCGCCCTCGTCCATTCTCCAGCGCGGTCGCGCAGAGCCCAGCGCGGTCGCGCACATGACCAGAAACTGCTCCTGCGATTTTCCTTCATGGTTTTGACTCCAATCCCAACAGATTTTATATTTAATCTTAATTTTGATATTGTTTATGGAAACTTATGCTTCGGAAATGTTGTTATGAATTTTTTTTGTTGCAGATACTGCTTGGCACAAACTATATCAAAATTGTGCGTGTGAGACGGTAAAATATTGAGATTTTTTATCAGTGGCGAATAACAGAAGATGGAAAAAGTTTGTGAATTTTGTGTGACGTTGAGGTCAGTTATCTACTGTAAAGCAGATGCTGCACATCTTTGCCTATCTTGTGATGCCAAAGTTCATTCAGCTAATCCTCTTTCGAGTAGACATCCAAGAACTCTTGTGTGTGAATCTTGTAAATATCGCCCATCATATGTTCGATGTTTTGACCATCAGTTGTTTATGTGTCGTGGCTGTGATCAAAGTCAACATGACTTTTCTTCCAAACATCGGAAAAGGGTTATTAATAGTTACATGGGTTGCCCTTCTGCTAAGGATTTAGCAGCATTGTGGGGTTATAACTCGAATATATTTGGTCCTACAAATTCAGCCTTTGGTGCCAAATCTGAAGTGGGACGGAGCAGTCGACACTTGAAGGTAGTTTTTGTAAGATTTTTTTTTTTTTCTTTTTCCCCCACCGAACAATTTCTACTGCAGTTCATGTTAACCTATCCCAAATCATTTTGGGACTTTGTTGTTGTTGTTATGTTTTCTGAAAAACACCAACAATTGTGGTGCTTAAAATGCAGGCATTTAAATTTGCTAAACCAAAGGAAATTACCTCCTACATTGTACAACAGCTTCTGAACTTGAGACAGCCTCAACCTGCAGAGGATTGTGAAACTTTTTCTTCGATACGCCACCAAGAACAAACTGACATATGTTCATCGAATTTAAATCTACTGAAGGTAGAAATTAATTCTGATCAGAATTTGCAGCAACCCAATGTCCTTGGTGATGATCTTCAGCACGAACTGAATCTTGAACCTTATTCTTCGCCATTTTCACAACTGGATCAGTTGACTTCGTCATCAACTGATGGATGTCGTTTGCAAGATGATTCATTTTGGCAGTGTAAAAGTCCAGATCAAAGTGGCCAGGTTTGATCATTTCCACTGATAAATTATACTCCCTCCGTCCCAAAATAAATGTCGAGCAAATTTGAAATTTTTTTTGACATTCATTTTTGGATGGAGGGACTTTTATCTTGTATTTTCTAATCGTTAAGTATGTTATTGCTTCTTATGACATAAGTATCACAGAATTAAAAGTAGTTATTGGAGTGGTGAAAATAGAATTTGCAGTTGAAAAGAAAACAAATCATTGTGGATAATTAAATATGTAGAAATGAATGAGTTACAACTTATCCTTCTTTTATAAGGGATGATGTATTTATTCAGGTATTTGAAGAATTTTGTGCTTAAATTCTGCAGCTCTGGACACATAACATGCAAGACTTGGGAGTTTGTGAAGAACTAGGTTCATTTGATGATTTGAATATACCTGATGTTGATCTGACATTCAGAAACTTTGAAGAACTTTTTCGAGGTGATGAGGAGCAAACGGATGAGGATACGGGTATGGCATGCTCATCTATGGATACAAATACGTCTCTCGATAGATCAGATCATATGCATGGCACAACAATGGAGGTTTATCTCTCATCCCTTGTTTTTATCAAAAAGATCTTAACTTTCACTTGTTGACAGCAAGTCAACTTGATACTCCAGAAATCCAATCGGTAGAAACATAAGCTACATTTAGGCAAAATTTTGGACCTTCAGTTAGTATCTGGCAACACGTTTTCGCAATTTTCTTCTTGTCTTGAAACCAACATCGGAAAAAAAAAATGAAGAAGAAGAAGAACTTGATCTGTTTATCTTACCAAAACATTACTTTGAAACTCTGAGAAACTGCTGTGAAGCAACCCATTGACTGATGTCTGTAATTTGAGTTGGTCAATATATATTCTCATTTTCATAAATGAAGCTCGAAAAGACTTATTATTTTTTTTTTTTTACGTTCAAGCATGATAAAAATAGTACTTTTCTGGTAGTTTTGCAAACATATATCCCATGTTCTTATCTTTAGGCTCAATTTTAGCAATAAGAGCATGCCAAGAGTAATTCCATTCTTTGACGTTGGTGTATTACGCTTAGGCCAAGACATAGTGCTGAATCTTTATCGAAGGAAAATAATTTCAGTAGTCTTCCATTTTGTTATATTTTGGCAGCAGGATCATGCATCAGTAGCTTCCTATGTATCCGTTACTCAGTCAACTCACGTAGATAAACACATGATGAGCTCTCCCAAAAGAGCCCGCTTATCTTCCAGAAGCGAGGATTATTCACGTCAACTTAAACCATCTTATTCAGAATTGTCATTCTCTCTCTCAAGACTCAGTGCTGAAAGCAGTGGTACTGATAAGTACATGGATAGTGAACTTTCCCCTATCCTTTTCGGGCATGAACCTTGGTACTGCAACTCACCTGGCCCAAAGGAAGCAAAAGAAAATGTAACGACAAGATACAAGGAGATAAACAAGGATCCGAGGTATGTATGTATGTACATCTGATAGGTGGTTACTAGAAAATTTTAAAAAATATTACTACCTCCGTCCCCCAATGAATGACCAAAAAGTTTTGAAATTTGCTCTCCTTGATGGGTTTTATAGGAATGGTCATAAGCAAGTTGAGTGTGCATATCGGAGGCCCAGATCTGATATAAGGAGACGAGCGAAGTCACAAATTTTGAAGGCTGAAGGGTACGAACGAAATATAGCAAAAAGCTACTGAAGAATTCTGCTTTGTTTATAACCAAATTCATATTACAACACAAAGCTTCAATACTTGTTAAGTTCATATGTATGTACATTTTGATTACAAATAGGAAATTAGAGCTTTGGTACTAATATAATCATGTAGACTTTGGGTCTGTTATGAGAATTGGAACTGTTGCAGCCCCAAAAACGTTGCATTACTACTGCTACTACCAAGGGTGATGATTTGGCGAAGCTCCCTACCGGTAGTAGATCAACGAAGGATAATTATTATGCCTGTATGAGATCCACATTGAGTCAAATTTATCTCAAGCTACAATACTTGTTAAGTTCATCTGCAGCGGGGGTGGTGTGTGGCCCCAAATAATTTAAGGGGTGATCTATAAAAAATCTGCTTCTCCATTGATTTTCGAGCTTGGTGAATGATAATGGCTGTCATGGCTCCAAATCCTCGCAGCAACTGAGAAAATAATACACCGTTAGGGGTGGGGGGCCTTTCCCTCAAAACCCTCCGGTGTGAGAATCATTAACCAATTCTTTGGGGAGATAAACCTTGAACATTTAGAGAGAGAGAATATAAAGAGAGAAAATGTGGGTATTGGGAGGAAGAAGAGAGTGAGAACCCGAGAGAGAGAGAGTCTTCCAAATGAGAAGCTTCCTTGGTATATATAGCCTGGTGGATGGGCTTTTAACCCATTTGGCCCATTTGCCATTTGTCCGCTTGGCCCATTTGCCCTATTTGAAAAGCCATACATATCACAATATTTTTGAGGTCCATATAATGATATTTTATCCCCTTAATGCTATACATTTTTCACGAATTTATTATGTTCATTTTGACCCCTAGGTCTATCGTATTTTTCGTTGACCATTTTTTATGATCACATCAGTAGCCCCCGACTTCTTAGCTCGGTCATTTATGGGCGAGTTAAGAAGTAGATAAGGTAAGAATAATTTTTTTGATCATTTTGAGTTTATCATCTTACTTTGTAACAATAGAAGCCTTTCATATACCAATTTTTTGTGTTTCACTCTAATTATTAAGCAGTTTAGGATGCAAGCCCATTAAACAGTTCAAGATGCGAGCCCCCGAGTTGAAAGGTAGCGAGTCGCTCCCAATTTTCATGTAAGGGACAGTGTCGTTTGGTTGAGATAACATATACTGTGTGAATAATTTCCTTTTTGAGCTGTGGCCATGTGTTGGCGATATGGTTACTCCGAATACGTTTTGCCCGAGAAGCCCCCGAGTTGAGAAATGGGTGGTTGCTCCTTGCACTTTTAGACATTTTTGTATGAAATTTGAAGGAATGACTTTTTCAATTTCTGCAGGTTGGTAACCGGCCGTTTTTTGGCATAATGAATGTGACTTGTTTTTCTTTTGAATTTTCTTTTGATATGGCACTTCGCCAAACCTCATTGTTCTACACCATCTTTCGTTAAACCACATTGTGCTAAACGCATGATGCTATTAGTATCTTGCAAACCGCATAGAGCAAACAACGTTTGTGCTTTTAACCATTTTGCTATCCCGCTGCTTGACCGCTTACCATTTTGCTGTTTGCTTTGGCTTAAACGAGATTGTCATCTCGCTCATTTACCCTTGAATTATCTTCTTGAGTGGCATCCCGCCAAGTTTATCAAATTTTCTTAAATGGGTGGCGTCCCGCCAGCTTTATCAATTTTTCTTGAATGAGTGGCATTCCGTCATCTTTTTTCCGTTTCAATATGGCGTTCTTGTCTGTTTTTTCCCTTTTCAAAATGTGGCATCTCTCCATCTTTCACTTTAAAGAATGGCAAGTCGCCCATTTTCCATGGCATTTCGCCTAAACTTTTTGTCAAAATACGGCGTTTCACCTGACATTTTTCTGTTTAAAATATGGCATATCGCCACCGTTTTCTTTGTTTGGGACATGGCATTTCACCAAATATTTTTCATTAAAATATGACATTTTGCCAACCATTGTTCCTTCAAATATGACAATTCACCAAAGATTTCCTATTTACAAAATTGTATTTCGCCTGATCTTTTTCAATAAAATACGGCATTTAGACGACCCTTTTCATGGCGTTTCGCCGAACCAATTTCAATTTAATGTGGCATTTCGTCTAACGCTTTTCGCTTCTGTTTTCCTTTTGCTTTGTTCATCTCGCTTAGAGATTATACTTGATATTTTAGAAGTATTCCAATTTATTTTTGTTTTCATTTCATCTCGCGGGGAGATATGCCCTGGCATATTTCAGCGTTTTATTTTTTTTTATCTCGTGTGGTTGGGGATGCTCTCAGCATTTCGTTTGCAAATAATGCCTTTTGTTAAACCGCATTTTGTTTAAACCACGGTTGTGCTAAACCGTATTTTGCTAAACCACATTTGTGCAAACCGCATTTGAGTAAACCGCATTTATGCAAATCGCATTTTGCAAACCGCGTTTTTCCTTTTCACTTTGTCTAATTTGTTTCAGCAAGTGCTAAAAATGTTGGCCAATTTGTTTCAGCCTTTGTGGAGTGTGTAACCCCCTATTCCCCTTTCGAAAGAGTATGACTTGTCTTTAGACAGCCTTGCTAGAAAATGCGTAAGTATTTAACAATTTCTCTTGCTTCGTTTGACTCAATGTACGAGTTGTTTGCGAGGCATCTTGCCTTGTATTTCTTTAGAAAATGTGGCATTTCACCTAGCTTTCATCTTTTAAAATGTGGCATTCTGCCAATTTTTCATTATAGAAATATGGCATATCGCCTAACATTTCCCGTTTAAATATGGCATTTCGCCAAATCATTTTTGTTTAAATATGACATTTTGCCAATTTTTTCGTTTAAAATATGGCGTTTCGCCAAACCCTTTTTTTCATTTAAAATATGGCATTTCGCCAAATCATTTTCATTTTCATTTCATTTCTATTCATCTCGCATAGAGATACCTGTTGAAATTTCCAAGTTTTTCATTTTCTGTTTCCATTTCCATTTCACTTTCATTAAGCTCGCATAGAGATATTATTTGGCTTTTTCCAAGCATTCCATTTTATTTTCATTTCAGTTTTATCTCGCGAGGAGATTTGTCTTGGCATACCGCATAGTACTAAACCACATTTTGCTAATCGTATAGTGCTAAACCGCTTTTTGCTAAACCGCATTTTTTCTAAACCGCATTCTTGCTAAACCGCATTCTTGCTAAACTGCATTTTGCTAAATCGCATTTTTGCTAGACCGCATTTTTTGCTAAACCGCATTTTTGCTAACCGCATTTTTGCTAGATCGCATTTTTGCTAGATCGCATTTTAGCTAAACCGCATTTTTGCTAGGCCGCATTTTTGCTAACCGCTTTTTGCTAAACCGCATTTTTGCTAAACCGCATTTTTGCTAAATCACTTTTTGCTAAACCACATTTTTGCTAGACCGCATCTTTGCTAAACCGCATTTTTGCTAGATCGCATTTTTTGCTAAACCGCATTTTTGCTAAACCACATAGTGCTATACCGCGTACTGCTATATCGCGTGGGTGCCAATCCGCGTAGAAAGTGCTAAACCGCGTAATGCTAAACCGCATAGTGCTATACCGCGTTGTGCTATACCGCGTAGTGCTATACCGTGTAGTGCTAACCGCGTAATGCTAAACCGCATAGTGCTATATCGCGTTGTGCTATACCGCGTAGTGCTATACCGCATAGTGCTATACCGCGTTGTGCTAAATCGCATAGTGCTATACCGCGTAGTGCTAAACTGCATAGTGCTATACCGCATTGTGCTAAACCGCATAGTGCCATACCGCGTAGAAAGTGCAAAACCGCATAATGCCATACCGCGTAGAAAGTGCAAAACAGGGTAGAACATTGCCTAGCCTTTCAGCTTGCAGCGGCATCTCCTTGAATCTCACGAGGGAGATGGCCAAATCTCACGAGGGATATGTGGCTGGGCGTATTCCCAACATTCCATTTTGGTACCTACAAGATAGGAGAGGTAGTCATTTGCAAATTCAGTATAGTCTTTTCCATTTTATTTGACATATCATTCACTAACATGAAGAAGAGATAGGTGAACACCTGTAAATTGTAATATGAAGCTATAGTGTTTATTCCCAGCATATGATAATGGCACATAATTTTTCAAAATTCAACATTTCAAATTTTAAAATTTCAAATAAGTAACGGGTTGATATTGATAACCCCTAAATTGAGGCACTTTTCTCCTTTTCACTTATCATATTAACATGTATTTTCACTATGCACATTTCCCTAATATCAAGCAATAATCAATTAAATAGGGAGCACATAACTCTTATAATTCATCTTATCGAATACCAACTTATTTTTGGCATAACTTCTTTTTATCCATTAAGATGTTGACATGCAATTTGCTATTTTCGCAATTTCCTAATTAAACAAGAGATACAAGATACAGTTGAAGTTGAAGCATCGATACGGAGTAATTTACCGATTAAAGCATGGTTCGATTTGTTGAATTTTTAGCACCAAGTATTTTCATGTCGCTTTGAATATGCAAATGAAGACATTCAGATACCATATAAATATATTAGGAGACATAAATCATTATACATTTTCAAGAACTTCTTTCTAATTAACAGTATATCCCTCTTATACTATTCGCAAGATACATTTCAATTCTTTAAGGAGGCACCTTTTCATTTATCATTTAAGGCAAGTAGCGAGCAAGTTCTCTAGTTAACTTCTGCTTACTTTATTAAATAGTTACATGAGTAAGAAAATAAGGGAAACATCTAACTGTACCAAGTAAATGAATCTATCAAGCATGATCTTAATAAGACACTCCGTTTCATCAATAATTATTGTCATGTCTCATTTAAATATTTTAAGGAGCGCATTCAACGTATTACATGTATCATATAAATAGCCATTAATTTTATTATCTGTCCACATATTTTCGTTTATATATTGCGAAGTGAGACATCCATTTTTAATTGTTTATTTCAATTGCTTTTGAGCATGCTCCTAATTATTTTTCAAGGAGATAGTAAATATTTGTGCTTTAATCATGTCGAAATATTTACTTTAACAGTAATATTCATATTCAGAGAAACCTAACAAATACATTTGTAATGTTGATTCTATTCTATCGACATAAGTAAACGAATCGCAAATGAATTATATCAAATAGTTCCATATTGTACGTTTAGACATCATTTAGCCTATATTTATATCATATTTGATGTGTATCTGATCGGCATGTTAACGCATCATATAATCTTTGAACATTTTACCGCTACATGATATACTTTGAACATTTTAGCATATCCCCTTTCACTGTTCAAGTAAGTAAGTGACAATTATTTAATCTTTGATTTTAGATGACCATTTCCCATTTGTGAGTGAGTAAGAAGTGTATACTGGCATGGGAATGTACTATTAACTTTTTTAAGCATAATCTTTCTATCGACATTCAAGGGGAACAAATAAAGTCCGTTCATTTTTTGACAACAAATATTTTCACATCACATCTCACTTTTTGATGAGCATAATAATATTGATCTATACAGGATGTAATATGGGCACAAATTTCCATGTTGTATCAAACCTTTCAAGGGCATATTCAATGTAACACATGTATCATGTATTGTTAATTTAAATAGATAGGACAATTCAGCTGATGGATATCTAGATTATTATGAATGGTGTATAACATATTTTCATAGTGTCGGAGCACACATTTTACGATTAACGTTTAAGCAAGTAGTCATAAGTTTTAAATGTTATCACCCACTGTATTTTAATGAAGGAGCAAACAAGTATAGTGTCATACATAGGCAAGTAGCAAACTCTCTAGTTAAGTCAAGTTAGTCCATTAAATAGACATATAAGTGGGGGCGTATTTAGCCGTACTATTTAACGAATTGATTAAGCATGCCATCATTTTATCGGATAATGAAGCCATATAAAAGTATTTAATTAGAGTTAACGAGATGGAAAGAGATGACCTGACTAAGTGGAACAGAGCTTTGACGAATTTTGTTGAGAACTCAACGGGAATTTTAACTGCAGTTAACAGCTTTCCGCACTCTTTCCTTCAAATCATATGCCACGTAGCTGAAGAAGAAGTCATTTTCTCTTTTACTTTTTCATTTCACTTCAATTCTCTTCCACTCATTTTCTTTTCTTCCATTTTCCTTTTTTCCTTCTTTTCATATTTCCTTTCTTCATTTCATATTTCCTTTCTTCATTTCCGATCTGCCCGAGCTGGCGACATAAGGCTTTCCACCAGCGTCAACTTCCGGCGAGATGGATCTGGGACTTCAATCTCGCTCCGCTGCTCTCGCTCTGTCGCTGATCTTGCTCCGCCGCTGATCTCGCTCCGCCGCTGGTCTCGCTCCGCTACTTCATTGTAAGTCCTTTTCCTTTTCCCTTCTTTTTTTCATTTTGATTCTGCTTAGATCCTTGAGTTTCTTTGAATTTCATCAACAATTTCGGCGAGTTCAATCATCTCGCCTTCGATCTCGCTTGATTTCTTTACTCCGTCCAACCTCGTCTCCGTCTTCTAGTCCACCGGCGAATTTCGTCACCTCGCTCCCTATCTCGCTCCGCAGCCACGAACTTGCTCCGCCGATTCATCTCGGTCCGCCCTTCGTCTCTTACTCCCAATTTCGTCTAAGACCTCGAATTGTGACTTCAGACATGACGATTTCAACCCATTTCGTCCTCCATCTCGCTATGATTCCCCTACTCTGCCTAACCTCGACCTTGCGGCATCCTTGGTGTCCGACGACATCCTCTGTAAGTCCTCTTCCCATTCCGCTTCTTGACGATTTCCCTCAATGGTGATTTCAATTTCTGGCGAGTTCAATTTTTTTTTTTTTTGCGATCTCCTTTTTTGGCAACTTAGCTTTCCGTCGAATTTGGTTTTTGGCGAGATGGACTGGCGAGATTGAACCGGCGAGATTGAACTGACGATTTCATTTTGCGCGGTATGGATCAATTGACACGTGTTGGATAAGGTCACTCACCAATTGACATGTGTCGGATAAGGTACTGACCAATTGACACGTGTCCACAATCCATTGTTCACCTTTTTACTTTCTCTCTCTGCCTTTCCATTCTCTTCCAAAAATCAGAGGCAAACTCACAGTCCTTTCTCCTCTTCTTCCTTTCCGTCGACTGGGTTGAACGTCCGTAACAACGTAGGATATCCGACACCTTCTTCTCGTTCCCGACAATGGAACCAAACTGATGCTATAAAAATCTTCTTCTCCATTGATTTCCGAGCTTGGTGAACGATAATGGCTGTCATGGCTCCAAATCCTCGCAGCAACCTGAGAAAATAATACACTGTTAGGGGTGGGGGGTTCTTTCCCCCCAAAAACCTTCGGTGTGAGAATCATTAACCAATTCTTTGGGGAGATAAACCTTAAACATTTAGAGAGAGAGAATATAAAGAGAGAAAATGTGGGTATTGGGAGGAAGAAGAGAGTGAGAACCTGAGAGAGAGTCTTCCAAATGAGAAGCTTCCTTGGTATATATAGCCTGGTGGATGGGCTTTTAACCCATTCGGCCCATTTGGCCCATTTGCCATTTGTCCGCTTGGCCTATTTGGCCCATTTGGCCTATTTGGGAAGCCATACATATCACAATATTTTTGGGGTCCATATAATGATTATTTTATCCCCTTAATGTTACACATTTTCCACGTATTTATTATGTTCATTTTGACTCCTAGGTCTATCGTATTTTTCGTTGACCATTTTTTATGATCACATCAAGGGGCAACGACCACCAAGAACAAGCATTTTGGAAATTTACCACCAGGTATTGTACTCTTAGATGGACTAAATTAACATAGGCAATTTAGCTAAAATTATACGCATGCCACTCAGTTAAATGATGTGGCACGTTTTCCTCCACCCCTTTCGCTTTCTCTCTCCCCTTTCTCTTTCTTTCTTTTTTTCCCCCAAAATTTTTAAAATGAAATATTTTAACATCCAGAAGTCAAAAAGTAAATAAATCTGAGAGCAACGTTGTGTTCGTATCGTCGATACGAATCAAACTAGTAGCATCAACATATAATCTGAATTAAATTTGAGAAGTTGACAGTTGTTTCAAGTTCACAGTTGTTTTGTTTTTTTACAGTTGTTCCAAGAACAACTAAAAGAATTTCACAGTTGATTTAGTTACGTTCATAATTTTTTGTATGAAAATGTCTTCTATTTTACTTAATTCACAGTTGTTTTAGCTAAGTTTACTAGTCTTTTATTACCTCTATTTTTATTTTTTTATGAGATTATTTGACATTTTTGTTAAGTTCACAACTGTTTTAGTTAAGTTAAGACTTGTTTTACTTAAATTTACAGTTGTTTTTAGTTAACTTCACATTTTTTTAAATATCTTTATGACATTTTTTTTGCAATTTTATGAAATTATTTGACATATTTTTTAATTTCACAGTTGTTTTATTCTTTCATGTCTTCTATTTTTGCAATTTTATAATATTACTTGATATATTTGTTAAGTTCACAGTTGTTTTTATTTAAGTTTACAATTGTTTTTGATATGTTCATAGTTGTTTTAAGCTTTTATGAAATTATTTGACATATTTATTACGTTGACTATTGTTTTTCACAGTTCAATCAATTTGAGAAGCACTCTTCACATCAGCAGCCCCTACATCCACCTCCACCACAACCAATCAACTGTAATTGAAAGCATATGCGAAATCAAAAAAAGGAAGAAGTCCTAACTCATGCACTATATCTCCTCCACCTCTTTAACACTGCCCATTATCACCTTCATTTACTATTTTTGTGGTTGCAAAATTAACTCCTACCCCCAAAACCAACAATCTACTAACTCAAAATGTCGTATAATTTCATATGGATATAAATTAACTATCAGATTTGGAATGAAATCAATAATCTACACTGAAATCAAAATATATGTCAGTTATTTGTATTCATTTCGTATCAAAATCGCAAAAAAAATTACACATTTAATGACGTCGAAACAGAGATGGCGACCGTTGTTGTTGAAATCGCACACAAATTGGGACTGGCATTGTTGGAATTGTCGGATATTGCAGGCAAAGGCTGATGACCTGATTCACTTCTTGCCAGATATGGACAAAGAAGGGGGAGGGAAAGGGTGGCCAGAGATGGGGAAGGGTGGTCAGAGATGGTGGGGAACGGGTGGGATGGGTTTGTATGAGGGTATTTTAAGTGTCATTAAACTAGTGAGGGATTAAGTGGAATTTTGATTTTGATGCCAGACTAGTTGGTTAAATTTCAAAATTCTTTTATTAATTGGTATTTTTACTTGGGGTGAATGACCTAATTGTAATTTTCCGATAATTTATTATGGCAACAAGTTGGTGGCGGTGTGGGGATGGAGGTAGTGGAGGGGTAGCGGCGGCAGTGGCACCCTCACTCTCCCGTACACATCAAATGTCTACTAATTATAGACTTGTAAACATAAAATATGTAGTCATAGAAGAAAAGTATATATGGATCTCTTCGTCCCATATAATGACAGTCTCATTTTACTTTTCAATAACTCTTGGACAGACAATTCAGAAACTGGGAACGACCGAGAGGCTTAGTAAGGGCATCCGCTAATTGGTTTTTGCTCGAGATGAATGACACCCGAAGTCTTTGATTCTGAACATACTCACGAACAAAATGATAATCGAGACCAAGGTGTTTCATGCGAGAGTGGAACCGTGGATTGGCAGAAACATAAGTGGCCCCCACATTTTCACAATAAATCACAGGAGGTGTTGAAGAAGAGAACCTAAGTTCATGAAGTGAATTTTTGACCCATATACCTTTGGTTGTGGTGGTTGCGACTACTCTGTGTTCCGCTTCAGTAGAGGAGAGGGCAATAGTTATTTGTTTCCTTGAACTCCATGAGATAGGATTCTTACCCATGTAGACAATGTAATCCGAGGTGGAAATGTAGTCATCCTTGTCAGCTGCCCAATCGGCATCGGTGAAGGTGTGAACTGAGGTGGGGGAATCTCGCCTAAGGAGTAGCCCATGAGAAGATGTTCCAATATGGAAATGAAGGAGGCACTTAAGGGCGATCCAATGATCTTCTGTGGGACGACACATATACTGAGAGAGATGGTTGACCACAAAGGAAATGTCAAGACGAGTGAGAGAAAGATATTGTAAGCTGCTAACAATAGCAAGATACCCAGTAGGGTTAGGGAGATGAGAGCCCCTTTTAGCCGAGAGAGGGTGATGGGTAACCATGGTGTCATAACAGGTTTGGCAGTGGCCATGTTAGTCCGATGAAGGAGATCTAGAGTGTATCGATGCTAACTAAGGAATATACCTTACGAATGTGGTAGGACTTCAACACCCAAGAAGTATGATAGAGGACTGAGGTCCTTAAGGGAGAAACGGGCAGAAAATATCAATATAAAAGAGGAGAAAAGTGAGGGATTAGAATCGATGATGATGATATCATCTACATATACAAGGAGAAAGAGAAGACCATAAGAGTCACGAAGAGTAAAAAGAGAGGAGTCAGATGTTGGTGTAATGCCCTAGACGGTTAGTTATGTTTGACTTATAACTTAAACCACTATGTAATCGTCTTTATCATTTATTATAGAGAAAGTTTATTTGGTTCATTATATGTTTGCATGTTTATTATAATAACCTGCGTCCCTAGTTATTGTGAATGACTAAGTATAAGTTGGCAATGGATAATCATAGAGATGATTATATGCATGTGATGCACATTACACTTATGGGTACTTGCTAGAGAACAAGTACTGGACATGACCTACAGATGAGATTTATGACATGGTCTATAGTCATATATATGTCATGATTAAATCTCATGATAGTCGTGTCATTGAATCCTTTGTACCTGAGATTATCATCGTCTTCCACATGATGAACATTGTGTTTGATGTAGTCTAACACTATCTTTAATAGGATAGCAATAAGGGCTATGTTAGCACGATTGGATTCTTGTAGGGAAGAATGATAAGTCAGATGGGATTTGTCCCTCTCGTTGAGAGAGATGTTTGCTTGGGCCCCTCGATGAATGATGTTGATGAAATGTGTGGCCACAATCAAGAGATTTGATAGAGATCAAATGCACTTTGATTATCAACATATTCGGAATCGAGAAAGCATTGAACATGTGAGTTGACATGGACAATGACTCATGTTCAATTGGACATCCTGGACAAAGAGATTGTGACATAGATCTATCAAGAAATCAAGCTTTGATGTTATATTTAATTGGGTGGACATAATGACTTGCTAGAAGTCACTTATGTCTTGTGAGGATGATGTTTCAACTCACTACCAACATAGAAATTAATTCCTAAAGGGTCACACACAAAAGAACGGATTGAAAATGGCTAAATTATGGAATTCTGGGGTCAAGGGACGACTCGTCCCCTATGGGATGACTCGTGCCCTAGGGGACGACTCGTTCCCCTTGTTGGCCCAACTATTCCCCAAGGCAGGGACGACTGAATCAGGATGCTTGCCATGAGGGACGAGTCGTGCCCTATGGGATGACTCGTGCCCTGTGGGACGACTCGTCCTGGCGGCGCTGGAAATCCATTTTTGCAAGGAAAAAGGACTCCTTTCCCTAAGTGTTAGGAATTTATAACAAGTATAAATAGAACCCTTTTGTCCCAGTAAAAAGTGACAAAAATTAGAGTTTTTGAAACACTAATTGGTTGATTTTGATTACGAATCAAAGATCAAATTCCATAGATTCATTCTACCAAACAACCATTGATTATTGAAAGGTGTTTCAATAATCGGAAGGATCATCTAGCAATCCAACAAGAAATTGTTCTTGGTTCGTTCGTGCGTGGATCACCATTAGAGGGAGCTTACTTTATCTCCTAAAGCTTGTAAATCTTCATTGTTGATTCATCACCAAGGTAGAACAAGGAAGAAGAAGATCCAAGTTTCATCATTAAATTCAAAGGTTGAATTTTGAGATTCGTTTCTGTTGGGTATGCATGTTTTAACCCTCCTATTTTGTATTTGATTTGATCGATACCATAACCTCCTGTCTATTTTAAGGACTTTAGGACCCTATGTAATGAAGCTTAGACTTCAATTTTTTAGCTAAGTCCATTTTATAGAATAGGTTAATCTTAGGCTTGAAGACTGGCACAAGTTTCATTGGAAGCAAGGTTGTAGTTCCTGAAGTATTCAAAACCGCACTATGAACCGCACATGCAAACCGCAAGTGCAGTTCAAGTCTTGAACTTGCTTCTTGAACCAACCACATGCAACCACCCTTGAACCGCACCTGTGCAGTTCATGTGCAACCGCATCCTTGCAACCTCCTGGTGTAGCAAAACCGCACTTTCCTAACCGCGTCTCACCAACCGCATCCAATGATTGGCTACTTGGAGTGAACAACTTTTTATCCGTTGGAATCCACGTCAGCAATATCAAAAGTCAACCACCATATCTTGTCACGTGATTCAATGTCAGAAAAGATCTGCAAGGATCTTGAAAAGGTGACAGTGTCCTAACCTCATTGCTTGCATTTGGAGCACGATCGGCTTTACCTGCGGCAGTGTACCAAAGGACAAAAGTGGTTCTTTGTGGACCAATAGGATTGCATCAAGTACGTCCTTCAACAGTGTATCCAACGGCTAGTTTCTTGATGCTTGGGTATAAATACCTCCAATCTTCACCATTTGAAGATTGCTTGAAAAATTGAGAAGTCTTTGTGTTCATAGAAGCTGAAGCTCGCCCGAAATTATTCAACCCTTTGAATCTTCATCTTCATACTTCAAGAAATATTCCTAGCCCGGAAATCAAGCCTTAACACATTCAAGAATCATTGAGCTCTACATCACAGATTTAAAGAGCCTTGATCTTGTTTCTCACACACACACCTCTCTTGTCTAAACACATAGTTTATTCATTTGAGATACACTGGTTATAGTTTTGGATTTGTTCTTCATAGAAAAGATTTTATTGTACTTTGTAATCTCACAATACTTAATATAAAATCTCTCTTAGAAATCCAAGACTAACCATCTTGGTAGTGGACGTAGATCGTTTATCGATTGAACCACTCCAAATAGCGTGTTCTTACTTTCTGCATTTATATTTACTGTGCTTGCTAATTATATATCTTTGTCTCTGTTTGATCTTTATTTAGCTATCCATTATTGTGAAATAGTGTTTGGAGTTAACAAAGTCAAAACCACACGTGTTTGTAAAACTGCTCTTCCCAAAACCGCACCATCAAAACCGCATTTTACAAACCGCCTCTCTAAACCGCTTTACACTCTATTATTCCGCTGTGCATTTTACACTATCACTTGTAGTCTATTATCAACTGCAAGAGGATTTTGTAAGCAAGAGGTTCAGTCTTTAAAAGAGGGCGAAAAATTTTAAACAGCTATTCACCCCCCCCCCTCTAGCTGTATTTTCACCCTTGTTGCCACCTTTGGGACCAACAAGTGGTATCAGAGCTAACACATTTTAAAACCACTGTTTTTCAAGCCTAACAGCTTGTGTGCCGATTCGATATGGCAACCTCAAAGACAATGACTACTGTTAACTATTCACATATTCCAATGTTGGACGAAGACCACTTTGACATCTGGAAGTGCCGAATGCTTATTCATTTGGAAACCATAGATGAGATCTTTGGTGGAATGCGTGATCAATGGCCCTCTAATTCCAATGAAGGCTAATACTGATGCAACCACCAATGCTGAAACTCCAGAGGTCAAAAAGCCAAAAGATGAGTGGTCGGATGAAGAGAAGAGAATAGTTGCCTTGGACAGCAAGGCGAGGTTCATTATTTCTGGAACCCTCCCCGTATCAACTCTACAGAAAGTAATGTACCTCAAAACCGCAAAGCAGATGTGGGATGCCATAGAGAGCTACCTCGAAGGTGATGATGAGTGCAAGGAAAACAAATTATACACTGTTGAAAGATCCTACAACAACTTCAACCGTAAAACCCAATGAAACCTTGCGTCAAACCTACGATCGCTATGTTGAGGTAGTTAATGCTTGTAGATCTCTTGGTAAAACTTTAACCGATAAGGAAATCAATATGACTTTCCTATCTGCTTTAGGTTCTAGATGGGTAAATAAGGCTACCTCTCTAGAAGACTCCAAAGTATTGGGTACTTGGTCATTAAGTAACTTGTATGCCAATCTTAGAGTCTATGAACTTAAACTAAATCATATTGAAGAGATAGAAGGAAAAACCAAATCACTTTCTATGTCTGTAGTGGAACATGAAGAGAAACCATCCACATCCAATCAAACCACTGATCCTTCCATATCAACCTCATCACTCATCGAGATGGATGATGATGATTTTGCCATGTTTGTGAAAAGATTTCAAAAATTTAGAAAATCCTCAAAACCTTTCACAAAATCATTTTCAAAAGGCAAACCTCCTGCAACATTTTCTAGGGCTGCAGATACAAAGAAGAAGAGTGACTTGGTATGCTACAACTGTAGGAAACCTGGCCACTTTGCATCTGAGTGTCCACAGCCTAAATATGAATATATGAAAAAGAAAACTTTTCCTTCGAAATTTTCTCATCGTAAGGGAATGGTTCTTTGAGGAGGAAGAGAATTCCAAGGAATTAGCAACTTGGATTGAAACAGATTCGAGGATGGAAGTGACGGTGAAACCGAAGAGGTTAACCTGCTTGCTTAGTTGCAGACGCTTCGATGACTCGGATTCTGAATCATTTGAGTTGCATGATATGGAGGAAAAGGAGGTTTTTGCAAAACTTCCAAATTATAAATTGGATGATGATATTAAACTTACTCCTAGCGTTAAGATAGGAAATTGTTCGTATTCACGTCCCATTTTCTCATCTAAAACTGCTCCACCTTCAAAAGCTATTCCAAAGAAAATTTTGAAAAAGGTGGTGGAAGAGGTTTCTCCCATGGAACATGAAAAGATGTTCAAGAAAGCTGAAATGGTGATACATCAGTTCTCAAATCTTAAGAAAGCCTTAAGCTTAGCTCATGATGAACTTAATGCATGTACAAGACGGAGAAAAGCGTGATGAGGTCTGAAATTTCTAATCTTAAGGACCAAATCAAACAGATGACTCCTCTTGCCGATCAAAACCGCATCCTTGAAACTAAGGTTCTGCTGCACTTCAACTCAGGAATGATGACTTGGTAACCCAAATCGACGATCGTCAAAATATTATTGATTCGTGGCTCAAGTCTCAATCCACCAAGGATAAAATCTTGGACTTCCAAGTTCCTCCTGGAACTAAGGATGGTCTAGGGTTTGGATCTGAGGAAGAGGAGAAATGTGCATCCACGAGTGAAAAGGATGAGGAAATTTTGGAACTAACTAAAGAAATTCCCAAGGGGAAGCATGCTAAAGGAAAGGGTAAAGGAAGACAAGTAAATTATGTCTACCCTAAAGGAAAGCAATATGGGAAGAATTCTGTGTTAAAACCTAAGAATTCTGTGGAAGCATCTGAAGAGGAAATGGCTTATGGAATTGGTAGAATCCCTGCTCCAACCACTTCTGGTGGAAAAGGCGGTTCTGCTAACTCCAGGTCTGACCGCGCTTCTTCTTCGACCGCTCCTCCTGCCTTCAAAAGCAGGAATAGCGTTCCCAGAAAATACGTGGTCAAACCAAAGCCTGTTCCCTTCGTATCAGCTGGAATGTTAGCTGGAACTGCTCCTCCCAAACCGCTTCCTTGTCCAAAACCGCATGCAACTCCTAAGAAGAGTAAGGAGTTAGTAAAACCTCATGAAGCTTGTAGCTATTACAAATGTTACGTGTGTGATGGTTTAGGTCACAAGGCTGCAGAATGCCTTTTGCGGTTCACATCCAATGCCAGGAAGAGCAAACCTCCTTCTGTCAAACAGGTGTGGGTCGTAAAGGGTTGCTAACTTCAGGACCCAAGGAATAAAGGGGGACCTCGTTCTTAATGTTTACATTTCAGGTCCTCTGCTTCATGGCTGGTCACTCCAAGGATAATGAATGGTATCTTGACGGTGGTGCTTTCAAGACATATGACTGGAGATAGATCATTACTTGAAGATGTCGTTGAAGCAAGTGGTCCATCTGTAACCTTTGGTGACAACAACAAAGGCAAAACCATTGGATATGGTGTTATAAGGAGAGGAAATCTAACTATTGAGAAGGTTTCTCTTGTCGATGGACTCAAGCACAACCTCCTTTCAATTTCTCAATTTTGCGACAAAGGAATGCTTTGTAACTTCACGTCATCAAACTGCTTTATCAAAGATAGCATTTCCGGCGTCACCCTACTCACAGGGATTCGTAAGAGTAATATTTACATTATTGATCTAAATTCTGCATGTAGTATTACTAATCTCTGTTTTGTAGCTAAGAATGTGAGCGAAAATAGTTGGCTATGGCACAAGAGGTTGAGTCACTTGAATTTCAAGTATCTTGCAAAGATTGGTAGGGAAAACCTCGTTCGTGGTTTACCCAAAGTGGCTGACCACCATCCAGAGAAATGCAGTGCATGCCAACTTGGTAAGCAGTCCGCGTCGTCTTTCACCAGCAAGACCGCTCCTTCAACTTCAAGATGCTTACAACTGCTTCACATAGATTTGTTTGGACCCGTAACCACTGCCAGTATTGGAGGAAATAGATATACTTTAGTGGTGGTGGATGATTACTCAAGATATACGTGGGTTGAGATGATGATTTCCAAAGATGACTGCTATGAGATTCTCACCGCACTTTTTAGACGGCTCCAAACTCAAAAAGAAGATGACATCGTTAGTGTTCGATCAGATAATGGAACAGAATTCAAGAACAACGGTGTTGCTCAGTATTGTGATGACCATGGGATTGATCACAATTTTTCCACAGCTGGTGTTCCACAACAAAATGGGGTTGTGGAAAGGAAGAATAGGACGTTGATTGAGGCTGGAAAGACAATGATATCTGAAGCGAAGCTACCTCAGTATTTTTGGGCTGAAGCAATCAATACCGCATGCTTCACTCAGAACCGCTCCCTCATCAACAAAACCTATAATAAGACTCCCTATGAGCTTTGGCGAGGAAGAACCCCCAACATTGCATTCTTCAAGATCTTTGGCTGCAAATGCTTTGTCCTCTACAACGGAAGAGAAAATAGAGGTAAATTCGGAGCCAAGGCCGACGAAGGTATTTTTGTTGGGTATGCTAAACATTCTAAAGCTTTTCGTGTTTTCAATAAAACTAGTTTAAAAATAGTAGAGTCTGTCCATGTTACTTTTGATGAGCATTCTCTCCTTGAGCCACATTTGGCTCCAAATGTTGCTGATGATTTTGTTGAGCATAATGAACCAGGTGAACCATCTCAAACCGCACCTGAACCTCAACCGCAAAATCCAGCACCCTCAACTGAAATTCCCCAAAACCGCAATTTTGAAACCGCACCTGAAGAACCCTCTCCAGATGCAACTGCAAGGGAAGATGAAGTTGAGAATTCCCCTATCCAGCTTATAGAACCTCTTCGTCAACTAACCTTCCATGACTTCGCTGAAGGATCTAACGATGTTCCAATTGAAGATCTTCAAGAAACCTCGGTCCAACCAGACTTACCCCGGAGGTTCGTGAAGTCGGCTCACCCCTCACAAATGTGATTGGTGATCTGTTTTCCTGTTCAAACAAGGAGATCAAATTATGACGAGCATACTTCTCTTTTATCTCAAGTTGAACCCAAGAAGATTGATGAAGCACTCCAAGATTCAAGTTGGGTCGTTGCTATGCAAGAAGAACTCAACCAGTTTGAAAGATGCAAGGTCTGGACTTTGGTGCCTAGACCTCAGGATCAAGGAGTGATAGGAACCAAGTGGGTATTTAGGAATAAGATGGATGAGAATGGAAGCATCACTAGGAATAAAGCAAGGTTGGTTGCACAAGGATATAGGCAAGAAGAAGGAATTGATTATGATGAAACCTTTGCTCCAGCTTGCAAGATTGGAAGCTATCGTAATCTTCTTAGCCTACGCCTCCTTTAAGCGTTTCAAGTTATATCAAATGGACGTAAAGAGTGCATTCCTCAACGGCGAACTGCAAGAGACCGTGTATGTTGCCCAACCCCCTGGATTTGAAGACTCCAAATTTCCCAATCATGTCTACAAACTCCAAAAAGCTTTGTATGGACTTAAGCAAGCTCCAAGGGCATGGTATGAGACTCTTTCTAAATTTTTACTGGAAAAAGGATTTAAACGTGGTAAAATTGATACAACTCTTTTTATTGCCAAATATAATGAGCATACTTTACTTGTTCAAATTTATGTCGATGATATTATTTTTGGTTCTACTAATGAGTTACTTTGTAAGCGTTTCGAAAAGCTAATGAAAAGCAAGTTTGAGATGAGCATGATGGGAGAATTAACATTCTTCCTCGGGCTTCAAATCAAGCAATGCGAAGAAGGTATCTTCATCAGCCAAGCCAAGTACACCAAGGAGTTAATAAAGAAGTTTGGATTAGAAAATGCTAAAGCATATGATACTCCTATGGCCACGGCAATAAGCTAGATAAGGATCTCAAAGGTAAGAAAGTTGATCAGACTTTATATAGAGGTATGATCGGCTCATTACTTTACTTAACTGCTAGTAGGCCAGATATCATGTTTAGTGTCTGTGTATGTGCTCGCTATCAAGCAGATCCTAGAGAAGCACATCTTATTGCAGTCAAGCGTATAATCCGCTATTTATCTGGAACCACTAACCTTGGACTTTGGTATTCCAAAGATTCGAACTTCGATCTTGTAGGTTATTCAGATGCAGATTATGCAGCTTGTACTATTGACAGGAAAAGCACTAGTGGTACTTGTCACTTCCTCGGAAACAGACTAGTTGCTTGGGCCGAAGAAGCAAGCATCGGTTTCGTGTCAACCACAGGCCGAGTATATTGCTTCTTTGGTAGTTGTTCTTTGTCAAATCCTTTGGATGAAGCAGCAGTTGGTGGACTATGGAATCCATGAAGGGAATTGCCCCATCATGTGTGACAACACTTCAACAATTTCAGTCTCCAACAACCCTGTCATGCATTCCAAGACCAAGCATATTGATATCAAGTATCATTTCCTCAAAGATCATGTGGAGAAGAGGAATATCCATTTAGAGTATGTGGGGACAGACAACCAGATTGCTGATATCCTCACAAAGGCTCTTGACTCCAAGAGGTTTTCATTCCTTAGAGGAGAAATGGGTATGCTTGAACTTAAATAAATTCCATTCTTTTTATTAACTAACTTGGATGTTGAGTATAGTTTCCAAGCCATGTTGAAACCGCGTGCATCAAACCGCAAGGATGTCCAACCGCACTGCAGCCAACCGCTTCACTCAAACCGCATGCTGCAGTTCAACCGCTTGGACCTCAACCGCATTTCAACTTGGAGTATTTTCTATCTTTACCTTTACTTATAGTTAAAAAAAAAAAAAAAAAAAAAAAAAAAAAACTGTTCAAATTCCTTTTATTTATTTTTCAGTCCTTTTTTTTAAGGGTTTATTTGCAAATGTTTTCCCACGAAAATTTAAATTTTGAAAGCATTTAATGCAAGGGAACATTGGCATTTAATGGCCTTCATGTCAGCAGTCATTGGTTGATGTGTGAAGCTGAAAGGGTGCTAATTTGCAATGATTCACTGAGTTGGTGAAGCTAATGTGTCCTTTCATCTGCCAAACCCTAATCTTTTTCTATATATAGAAGACACAATACACCTTTTCAAACTTTTACTGTCTTCACTCTCTCTGTCACCGTACGTTTCTGTCAGAGCTCACCAAACCCATTCTTCAAAAACTTCATAAATCTTCAAGTTTTTCTTCTTCAATGGCTCCCAAACTACCCATTGATGACATGGTATGACTTCTTGAACTCACACTCTCTTTAATCTTCTGCAAAATCATACATGCTATTGAGAACTGTTTCCGCCATTGATGAACAACATGAAGCTTCGAACAACCATAACTAACTTTTGTTCATATTTGCTTCAAATCTTGATCATTTTGCTTGATATTTGTTAGGTTTTGTTCGGATTCATGCATAGATTAAGTTTCTAAACTTTGTTTTACGATCTATCAACATCTTGAACTCTGATTTTGAATTTTAAACTTTCTAAGTTTCGAAACCCACTTTATGATTTTTGCATTTTCTGGGTGATTTTGAGTGAAGTAGTGATTTTTATTGTTATATTGTTGATCTACTGCTCAATATGATCATTTTGACATGTTATTTGTTCATTTTGGTTAACTTTTTCAAAATCCTTATTCTTGGTGTTCTTCGTGTTCTTCATGCACTCATGTAACTGTTCATCTTCATTTTCAGTTTTTTTTCTTATGTTTTGGGTTGACCTAAGTTTCAAATCTTGTTTTCCATAACTTAGAAATTTCTGAATATTTTGATTGTTGATTTGCATGTTTGAACCGCATGCCTTATAACCGCATGACATATGTTTTGAAACCGCACTTACTGTTGCTGATTTCATGTCTCAAAACCGCATGCTGAAAACCGCATATACATTTTCAAAACCGCATGCTAGAAATTTACTTAAGTTTTACTAAGTATATAGGCTGGACACCATAAAATTCCTCTCTAAGCACTGCTTGCAGTGTGGGATAATTTTGGATTACAATGCCACGTACTAAGTATATACTTTTGTATTTTTCTTATTTTATTTTCTATCTGTGTTCACAGTTTCTTGTGGTTGGAAATTTACATTTCCAAAAACCGCACTATTGCCAACCGCATGTGTGCACCAACCGCATGGGAACTGTGATTTTTCTTAAAAATTCTAACTTGTATGTTTTCTTTGCAGAACATCAAGTATTTCCTACCAGGTTGGGAAATAAATGAACCTGAGATGCGGTCTGATGCTCTGGGAAGGGAGATGATGAGAAAGATGCAAGTTTCTGGAATCCTTCCCCTATTCAACAAGAAGCAGAAATATACCATTCCTGTCTTCATTGACCAGTTTTATGAAACCGCTGAGAAGGGAGAAACTGAGCTGGGTGATGGATCCACAATTCCAAGTTTGGTAGGAATTGTTGAAGGACTCAGAGTCTCCATAGACTATTTGGACATCAGAAACACCTTCGGTTTTCATGTATCTGGTGCCCCCGTTGAAGTTTCTCAAGAGGTTCAAGATGCTACCTGCTCAACTCTAACAGGAAGGCTGCCCTCTCTTTCTAGACTTTACAAAACTACGCCAAGGAAAGATTTTGGTGAAATCATGAGCCATATGTGCTATCTAGTAGGGAAGTCTGTGTGTGGCAAAACAGGAAACCACAACAACTTCACCTCTTCTCAATGGCAATACTGTTGTGCCGTCTACAACGAGATGAAGCTCCATTGGCCCAAAATTCTGATGAGAGAATTAGCCAGCAGCATTGATTCGTATCAACAAAAGGTCAAGAATGAGAAGATCAGATGGAGACCTTTTGGAAGAATGCTAACCGCAATATTTGCAAACTTTCAGCATTTGGAGGAGCTTAGGATTGCCAACCCTGAATACTGTGTTGATTGGGGTGATGAAGAATCCTTTGGCCTAAAAGCTATGCACTCCTTCAGAAGATCCTTTGGCAATGTTGATTATAAAGCCATTTATGATGCTGATACTTATCAAAATAAGGAGATGTTTGTAGATATGAATCCAGGCACTGCTTCAACCGCACTTGGAAAGGCTATGAAGAAAGCTTCAAGGAAAAGAAAAAGTCCTTCCAAACCGCTCCCTAAATCAGCCTCAACCGCGCCCACTAAACCGCTTGGATCAACTGTTGCAGGCCCAAGCCAGAAAAAGCAAAGGAAAGAGAAAATGAAAGAAAAGATGACCCTCATTGATGAGGATGAAGAAGAGGAAGAGGATAACTCCATTCCTCCACTGGTGGCCAGGGCTAAGAAGGCCAAACAGACTCAGATTGATCTGGCCCAAATGACTGATGAGGAGCTGACAATCTTCTACAAAGCTGAGTTTGAGAGACTGGAAAGAGAAAGGGCTGAGAGGGAAGCTAACAAAGGAAAGTCCAAGGATCCAATTCCCCAACCGCCTCTTTCAAAACCGCCCCAAACCCAAACACTTATTCCAACACCACCTCACTCTCCAAACCGCTCACATCATTCCTCACCAGCCAAAACCCTATCACCTAAACCGCTCTCTCCTCCTCAACCGCAAAGAGCTGCAACCGCTCAGGGGGAGAAACCAAAAAGGGTTAAACAGATTGCCAAAAAGAATACTCCAACCAAAGGCCCCAAGCGGTTTCTTAAAAGAGTTAGAAATCAACCTTCCCCTTCTCCATCCCCTTCTAAATCTTCTTCCCATTCCACTTCCCATACACCATCCAAATCCCCTTCTCAATCTCATTCTTCTTCCTATCAATCAGAATCACCAACTCCCTCACCTCAACATTCCATCCACTCAAATTCCCCTCAACCTTCAAACCGCGTTCAATCGAATCCTTATTCTCATCATACCCCAGCCATCTCCATTTCAAACCTTAACCGCGAGAAAACACCATCCCCAAACCGCATCAATACTCCTCCTCCTGCAAATTCACCACCTCAAAAATCCCCTACTCCTGACCGCCTTCCTACTCCGCCTCATCAAACCTCACCCATTCCTGAAACCGCACCCACTCAACCGCAAAGATCCCCTCCTGTTTCTGTCCATACCACCCATACAAGTTCCTCCTCTGATTCTAACCCCATAACTTCTGGGATTCCAACCACCAACATTCCACACTCAACCGCACCTATCTCAACCGCACCAATCCCCTCTTTACCTATCCCAACCGCTTCTATCCCTTTACCCCAAACACAACAAATTCCTCCCTCAACAATTTCACCTTATACTGTCCCTGCCAGCCGCCTTTTTCAAACCCTCCTTCAACCCATTTCCCAAACCGCACCTCCAACACAATCTCAACCGCCTCCCTCAATTACCCAAATTCCTACAACTCCAACCGCACCCTCAGATTACTCCCAAATTCTTTCAACCCTTAATCTTATCCAAGGCCAACTTCTCTTAAACCAAGGCCACATGATTAAGCTAACCGCTTCAAATGCCGCTCTTGAGGCCTCCAATAATTCCCTAACCGCTTCCAACCAAACCCTTCTAGCCAAGGTGGATGCTCAAACCCTAGAATTGGCAAATCTTAAAGCCTTTTTGATTGATACCATTAAGGGGGAGAGAAGTTCCTCTATCCAAACCGCTGAAGTTGTTAAAACCGCAGCTACAGAGTGTTTTCAGGGCTTTAAAGAAGACCTTGCCCGAGGAGTGCTTAGTGCCATGGGTGATGCTGTTTCAAAAACCCAACTTCATGAAATGCTCACAAATCTTTCCAGTGAGTTTGTCACTTCCACCAACTCTGCACTGATAGCTTTCATGAAGACCCTCCAAGAAACCCAACCGCAGCAAGCTTCAACCTCAGCCGCTCCTTCCCAAACCGCTCTAGATGACCTGCAGCTGAAAATTCTTACTGAACTGGACTCCCTTAAAGATAGAATAAATGTTGATCTCAACATAATGGGAGACAGTATCAAAGAGCAAGTAAGGAATTTTGATAATGATATCTCCTTCAGATTTGAGAACCTCAAAGCAGGCTTCAACCTCAAGCTAGACAACTCCATCAAGGAATTGAAGTCCAACCTGAATGTGACTGTTGATCTGGAACCGCTTAGAGATGCTCTCTCTACTCAAACAGTAGCCATTCAGGATGAGATCTTCACATTCTACAATTCCTTGAAGGCCTGCATTGAAGGATTCACTACTCAGATCAAGGAAAGTGTTGATGGAAACACTAGATCTGTTGATGCTGTTGGAACCGCTGCTGCTGATTCTGTAACCGCACTACGGACTGTTGAGACTACCCTTGCTAGACAGGCTGAAGACCTCAGAGCCCTCAGAAGAAATATCAGAGGTGAAAGCTCAGCCTTCAGACCTTCTGAACCGCAGCTGCCCCAGCAAGAAGTCAATCAACCAAGAGAGCAAGCACGCCATCAACATCAACCGCGCCATCATCAACCGCGTCAGCATTAGGATTTCTCATTTTGTAATTCCTTTATCCTTTTTGCTGAACTCCTTTTTGATTTGTTGGACCACACTCCATGTAATTTTTGTCCAACTTTCTTTTGTTTTTGAAACCTTTGTATTTTGCTTCTCTACCATTGTAAGTGTAACCGCATTGGTAGTAATGAAAAATGCATCATTGGTTCCAAAACCTTGTTCATATCAAACTGCTTGTTTGTAGAACAATGAAACCTCTTATGGTTTATAAACTCATTCAAATATTTTCTAACTTAAAATCACTAGTTTAAATTGATGTTTAAACTTTCAGTTTGAACCGCACTTTGAACTTAAACTCACAATTTCTTAAGTGTACTGAATGCATTTCTATACTTTCCACATTGTAAGTTTTCATCTTTTAGAAAGTATAGAAATCTATAGCTTAAGCTAAGTGTGTGCATTGACTTGGGACATGAATTACCATGTTAATTCTTATGGACATGTTCTTACCAAGTACAATGTTTGCTTTTGTTATAGTAGGTAATGGCATCAATCAAATAGGGGGAGATTGTTGGGTATGCATGTTTTAACCCTCCTATTTTGTATTTGATTTGATCGATACCATAACCTCCTGTCTATTTTAAGGACTTTAGGACCCTATGTAATGAAGCTTAGACTTCAATTTTTTAGCTAAGTCCATTTTATAGAATAGGTTAATCTTAGGCTTGAAGACTGGCACAAGTTTCATTGGAAGCAAGGTTGTAGTTCCTGAAGTATTCAAAACCGCACTATGAACCGCGCATGCAAACCGCAAGTGCAGTTCAAGTCTTGAACTTGCTTCTTGAACCAACCACATGCAACCACCCTTGAACCGCACCTGTGCAGTTCATGTGCAACCGCATCCTTGCAACCTCCTGGTGTAGCAAAACCGCACTTTCCTAACCGCGTCTCACCAACCGCATCCAATGATTGGCTACTTGGAGTGAACAACTTTTTATCCGTTGGAATCCACGTCAGCAATATCAAAAGTCAACCACCATATCTTGTCACGTGATTCAATGTCAGAAAAGATCTGCAAGGATCTTGAAAAGGTGACAGGTGTCCTAACCTCATTGCTTGCAGCTGGAGCCTGATCAGCTTTACCTGCAGCAGCTGTACCAAAGGACAAAAGTGGTTGCTGTGGACCAATAGGATTGCATCAAGTACTGTCCTTCAACAGCTGTATCCAACGGCTAGTTTCTTGATGCTTGGGTATAAATACCTCCAATCTTCACCATTTGAAGATTGCTTGAAAAATTGAGAAGTGCTGTGTTCATAGAAGCTGAAGCTCTGCCCAGAAATTATTCAACCCTTTGAATCTTCATCTTCATACTTCAAGAAATATTCCTAGCCCAGAAATCAAGCCTTAACACATTCAAGAATCATTGAGCTCTACATCTCACAGATTTAAAGAGCCTTGATCTTGTTTCTCACACACACACCTCTCTTGTCTAAACACATAGTTTATTCATTTGAGATACACTGGTTATAGTTTTGGATTTGTTCTTCATAGAAAAGATTTTATTGTACTTTGTAATCTCACAATACTTAATATAAAATCTCTCTTAGAAATCCAAGACTAACCATCTTGGTAGTGGACGTAGATCGTTTATCGATTGAACCACTCCAAATAGCGTGTTCTTACTTTCTGCATTTATATTTACTGTGCTTGCTAATTATATATCTTTGTCTCTGTTTGATCTTTATTTAGCTATCCATTATTGTGAAATAGTGTTTGGAGTTAACAAAGTCAAAACCACACGTGTTTGTAAAACTGCTCTTCCCAAAACCGCACCATCAAAACCGCATTTTACAAACCGCCTCTCTAAACCGCTTTACACTCTATTATTCCGCTGTGCATTTTACACTATCACTTGTAGTCTATTATCAACTGCAAGAGGATTTTGTAAGCAAGAGGTTCAGTCTTTAAAAGAGGGCGAAAAATTTTAAACAGCTATTCACCCCCCCCTCTAGCTGTATTTTCACCCTTGTTGCCACCTTTGGGACCAACAGTTTCGAACAAACAAATCGCATTAAGGTATGTAAATTCTATTTCATGTTTCTAATCTCTTCGTGCTAGACGGATTCAAGGCTTAGGGTTTTGTGTTGTTTTTCAAAGTTCTTTCGCTGCGTTTGTAACCCCAAAACCCAACAGTGGTATCAGAGCCGTGTTTATCATGATTAGGATTGAAATTGACATCCTAGATTTAATTTGATTAATTTCTATCCATGCTATATGAAATCGATCCATGATTTTATGTGTATTATTTTGAGAAAATAATCATATGTGATATGCCAAGGTCATGATTGATAATTGATTAATATGATTAGTCTCTTATATGGGATATTGGTCTGTTTAATATGATTAAAGTAGATTGGTAAATTCTCAAAATTGAAATCAAATTGTTTGCTTGAATTTTGTGAAGTTCCATGTTCATGATTATGTATACATAAGTTTCATGGTTACAACCATGCAATGTTGTTGTTATATGAAAACCTTCTAAATATTTAAGTTTTATGCCATTTCTTGATTAGAACACTTGTGATATTTTAGGGTATTTTGATGTAGTTTCGACTAAGTTGGGTGCATCATTATATCTTAATTTGTGATCAAGATGAGATAATGGTTGATGTAGTTTTGACTCAGTTAGGTGCATCGTTCCATGTCTCATACGTTTGAAAAAAGTTTTGACTTAATTGGTGCTTTCAAATGAGATTTGACCCAAGGCATAGATGAGATTTAAAACATGTATTTGACATATGATGTCTAAGGAAATCTCATAAAAGATCTAAGAGTCATATATGATATGATTGATGTTATCTACCTAAATAGCTTGATTTCGGACATTGACTCAGTTAAACCAAAATCAAGTGAAATATGAATCTTAGCCTACTATGATTATATGATACATGCTTGTATTTGAAGGTATATAATTTAGTGGGAGTATTTATGAAATACATTATTTTCTCTTAGATGATAAATGTGTTGATACTTATGTGTTTCATTGTTTGCATATTTTATTGTAGTAATGGCAACTCACAATAATCAACCCCTGTCGCTGCGATCAGTCCTTGAGAAGGACAAGCTCGAAGAGAACGGTACAAACTATTTTGATTGGATCAGAAGCCTAAGAATTGTTCTAAGGCAAGAGAATAGAATGATACAATATTTTCAATACTATGCCAAGCTACCTCATTCTAGACTATAAAATTTTACATAACTTTCCCCCTAGACGGCCCAACCATAATGGTCAAGTTACAAAAAAAAGTTATATAACCTTTGCTATCTAGCATTCGACAATCAAAATAGCTGAAACATAAACGAAGGTGACAACTTTACTGACAAAACCGCTTCAGATGATATATACTCCATGCACTCTTCAGCTCATCTTGCCGGTGACTTTCTGATCAGTCAACTAAATTTCTCTCAAGTCTCGCCTCTTTATCTCACCCCACATTCTGCTCCAAAAACTCCTTTAACTTGCCCCTATCAATCTTCATTTGAATTACTCTCCTCATATTATAACAATCTCTTGTCAAATGCCCTTTATCCTGGTGATACTCGTAATAGCTGTTCTGATCTCTAGCCGCTATTGAACCTTCCTTAATGGGGTAAGCCTCTGGAAAATTTACCCTTTTCAGGATCTCACTCATGCTGGTGTTCAATCTGTCATATTTAACAATCTTTCGCGGACCCCGGCTACCACCTCCTCCAGCCTGGCTCCTGCCACGGCCTCCTCTGTCTCCCCTCTTTTCATCCTTCACATATTCAATTATCTCCTTAACATTCTTTTTCACCGCCGATATTGTCGCAGGAGTCACCATCACATCATCATTATCTCCTCCACATTATCCCCGAACACTCTCATACAACTCTCCTGCCTTTTCTGGCAACCTCATGCCCAACTCCTGCTTGAAATGCCCTGGCAACAAACTGGCATTGTATAACATAATGATGTTGCTCTGTTCAATTTCAGAAATATGGTTAGCTATTTTCATGAACCTTTCTGTATAACTTGCAATCCCTTCACCAGCCTTCTGCCTGATTCCGCACAACTCTTGCTTTCGGACAGGCTGTGCCCCGATGCACTGAATCTCGCCAAAAACTATCTCTTAAATCTTGATAGCCAGTGACTGATTCTGAAGGCTGGGCCAAAAACCACTCCAACGCATGATTAGTCAGCGTGCTCGCCAGTGCTCGACACAAAACAACTTCACTTTTGGTCAGCATAGACATCGTCACCTCAAACTCGCCAACATGGGTGTCGGTGTAATGCCCTAGGCTAAGGTTATGTTTGACTTGAACCGTTATGTATCATCTTTATCATTTATTATAGAGCACGTTTATTCTATTCATTATATGTTTGCATGTTTATTATATTGAACTGCGTCCCTAGTTGTTGTGAACAACTAGTATAAGTTGGTAATGGATAATCATGGAGATGATTATATGCATGGAGATGCACATTACACTTATGAATACTTGCTAGAGAACAATTATTTGACTTGACCTACTTATGAGATTTATGACATGGTCTGTTGTCATGATTAAATCTCATGATAGTCGTGTTATTGAATCCTTAGTACCTGAGATTATCATCGTCTTCCACATAATGAAGATCGTGTTTGATATAGTCTAACACTATCTTTAATCGGATAGCAATGAGGGCTATGTTAGCACGATTGGACTCATGTAGGGAAGAATGATAAGTCAAGATGGGATTTGTCCCTCTTATGAAGAGAGATGTTTGCTTGGGCCCCTCGATGAATGATGTTGATGAAATGTGTGGCCACACTCAAGTGATTTGATAGAGATCAAATGCATTTGGATTATCAACATATTCGGAATTGAGAAAGCATTGAACGAAATGAGTTGACATAGACCATGACTCATGTTCAATTGGACATCATGGACAAAGGGATTATAACATTGGATCTATCAAGGAATCAAGCTTTGAAGTTATATTTAATTGGATGGACATAATGATTTGCTAGAAGTCACTTATGTCTTGTGAGGTTAATGTTTCAACTCACTACCAACATAAAATATAATTTCTAAAGGGTCACACACAAAAGAACGAATTTGATTCAAGCTGAAAAATTGGAGATTTTGGGTTCTGGCACGACTCGTGACCAGGAGCACGACTCGTGCCCTGGGTAACGACTCGTGCCAATGGTTACGACTCGTGACAGGAGCTGAGAAACGACTTGTGTTTTTGGTTCTTTTGATCCAACGAGTTGGAGAATGGAGAACGACTCGTGAGCACGAATGGAATGCAAAGGGCACGACTCGTGCCAATGCTGAATTCGTGTCCGTACAGTTTTCCTTTGCTTGGAAGGTTTTGGTGTTTGACAAGGTTTCTACCCTAATTGTTAGGGGATTTATATGAGATATAAATACAACCTTTGCAGCCATAATTTTCTATCTCTCACATCATAATTCTAGGTTTATGGAACTCTAGATTGATTTTGATTTTGAATCAAAGGCTCCCAAATTATTCCATAGTTTTTGGCTTTGATTATTGAATATTGATTCAATAATCAAGAGGATCATCTAGCAATCCAACAAGAAGGTGTTCTTGGTTCATTCGAGTGTGGATTACCGATAGAGGGTGATAAGTTAATCACCAAGAGCTTGAAGCCATTGTTCGTTGATTCATCACAAGGTTTTGAACAAGGAAGAAGAAGATCCGTTTCAACATCAAAATTCCAAGGCTTGAATTTTGTGATCTACTTTGTTAAACTTCATCGCATACAAGGTATGTAAATTCTATCTCATATAAATTTATTATCTCTTCATGCTAGACGGATCATAGGGCTAGGGTTTTGATGTTATTTGTAAATCTTCCAATGCGTTTGTAACCCCAAAAACAGTGGTATCAGAGCCCTGTCTTGCCATGATTAGGATTGAAATTGCATGCTAGATTTAATTTGATTATTTGCTACCATGTGATATGAAATAGATCTAGATTTCATGTGTTTTGTTTCTATGAAAAACAAGTATATATGATATGCCATGTTCATGATTCATGATAAATTGATTTGATTAGTTTATCACATAGGTTGATGATTTATTTAATATGATTAAATTAGATTTGTAATTTCTCAAAATTGAATCAAATTATTTGTATGAAATTTTGTGAAGCCCTATGTTCATGATTATGTTCACATGAGATCTATGTTACAACCATGCGATGTTTGTTACATGTTGAAAACCTTTTAAATATTCAAGTCTTATGACATTCCTTGATTAGAACACTTGTGATATTTTAGGGTATTTGATGTAGTTTCGACTCAGTTGGGTGCATCTTATATCTTAATTTGTGATCAAAGTGAGATAATGGTTGATGTAGTTTTGACTCAGTTAGGTGCATCGTTCCATGTCTCACATGTTTGAAAAAGGTTTTAACTTAATTGGTGCATTCAAATGAGATTTGATCCAAGGCATAGATGAGATTTAAAACATGTTTTTGACATATGATGTCTATTGAAATCTCATAAAAGATCTAAGAGTCATATAGTGATATGATTGATGTTTCTACCTAAATAGCTTGATTTCGGGCATTGACTCAGTTAAACCAAAATCAAGTCAAATATGGATCTTAGCCTACTATGATTATATGATACATGTTTGTATTTGAAGGTGTATAATTTAGTGGGAGTATTTATGAAATACATTATTTGCTCTTAGATGATAAATGTGTTGATATTGATATATGTTTATATTGTTTGCATATTTTATTGTAGAATGGCTACACACAATAATCAACCCCTATCATTGCGATCAGTCCTTGAGAAGGAAAAGCTTGAGGAGAACGGTACAAACTATTCTGATTGGATCAAAAGCCTTAGAATTGTTCTAAAGCAAGAGAAGAAACTGTACATTCTCAATGAACCCATTCCACCTCAACCTGCTCCAAATGCTTCTAGGGCTGATAGGGATGCACATAAGAAACATAATGATGATTCTACAGATGTTGCATGCCTTATGCAAGCCACTATGTCTAAGGCTCTTCAGAAGGACCTTGACCACATAGATGTAGCATTTGATCTTGCTGAGCGCTTAAAGAAAATGTTCCAAGTGCAAGCAAGAAACGAGAAGTATGATGTGGTTAAGTCCCTGGCTGCATGCAAGATGCAAGAAGGGCAATCGGTGGGAGCTCATGTCCTTAAGATGAAGGGTTAGATTTAGCGTCTCGATAGGATTGGAAATTCGTTGAGTTTGGAACTCGCCACGGATTTGATATTGAATTCATTGCCTTAAAGTTATAGTCATTTTATTATGCACTATCACATGACTGACATGGATAAGAATCTCTCGAAATTGCATGCGATTCTTAAGACCGCAGAGATGAATATCAAGAAGCCTAAAACAAATACTGTGTTAATGGTTAACAAAGACAAAGGGTTCAAGAAGGATGACAAAGGTAAAGCAAGTGTTGCTAAACCTAAGGCAAAGGTTGCCGTTGCCGGAGAGGCTCCCAAGGCATCTCAAAAGGATGCGGTTTGTTACCATTGCCAAGAGGTTGTTCATTGGAAGCGCAACTTCAAAGCTTACAAGGAAGGCCTAAAGGCGAAGAAGGGCAATACGATTGCTTCTGCTTCAGGTATCTATATGATAGATATTTTCCTTTCTGTTTCTAGTTCATGGGTATTAGATACCGGATGTGGATCTCACATTTGTTTAAATGTGCAGGGACTGAGAAATAGGAAGCTACTCAAACAAGGTGAAGTTGACCTGCGTGTTGGGAATGGAGCAAGAGTTGTTGCATTAGCCGTAGGGAAATATGATGTAACTTTACCTAGTGGCTTAGTACTTATTTTGAACAATTGTTACTATGTTCTGAATTTGAGTAGGAATATTATTTCCATTTCTTGTTTGGATCATGAGGCGTATAATTTTCTTATTGCGAATAAGAAGTTTTATATTTATTTAAATGATATGCTTTATGGTATTGCAAATTCATTTAATGGCCTTTATGTTCTTGATGTTGATGAGAAACAAAATAGTGTTGAAAATGTATATCATGT
The DNA here is from genome assembly GCA_022495995.1 of Adenophora triphylla var. japonica. Lineage (NCBI taxonomy): Eukaryota > Viridiplantae > Streptophyta > Magnoliopsida > Asterales > Campanulaceae > Adenophora > Adenophora triphylla. The sequence continues at coordinate 226,039 of JAFEMH010003156.1, forward strand.
AGACAAGAAGTCTAAACCGAATGACGTGAACAACTCGTTCATGTGGCATTGCCGGCTTGGTCATATAAACGAGAAACGAATTTCTAAACTCCACAAAGATGGAATGTTAGACTCACATGATTATGACTCATATGAGATATGCGAATCTTGTTTATTGGGCAAAATGATCAAACCACCCTACACTAAGAGTAGTGAAAGGGCTAGTGACTTATTGGGCCTAATACATACTGATGTATGTGAACCAATGAGCAACATTGCTAGGGGAGGATTTTGGTATTTCATTACATTCACCGATGACTTATCTAGATATGACTATGTCTATCTAATGAAGTTAAAGAGTGAATCGTTTGAGATGTTTAGAACATTTCAAAATGAAATACAAAATCAACTTGGAAAAACAATTAAAGCACTTCGATCCGATCGTGGTGGTGAGTATTTGAGCCAAGAGTTTGACAATCATCTCAAAAACTGTGGAATTGTTTCAGAGTTGACTCCACCTGGAATGCCACAATGGAATGGTGTTTCCGAGAGGAGGAATAGAACCCTATTAGATATGGTTCGTTCGATGATGAGTCAAGTAGACCTTCCTATTTCCTTTTGGGGACACGCATTAGAGACTGTTGCGTTCACACTGAACAGAGTCCATACTAAATCGGCTCTTAAGACCCCACATGAGATGTGGCATGGAAGAAAACCTAATTTGTCTTTCATGAAGATTTGGGGTTGCGAAGCTTATGTGAAGAGACTTGTCTCTGATAAGTTAGCACCAAAATCTGACAAGGTTATTTTCGTTGGTTACCCTAAGGAAACCAAAGGGTATTAATTTTACAACCGCGTTGAGAACAAAGTGTTTGTTGCTCAATATGGTACTTTTCTTGAGAAACAGTTTCTCAATAAAGCACCTAGTGGGAGTAAAATTGATCTTGAAGAAGTTCAAGAACCCAAAAATAACATGGAACCGATAGTAGAGACTGAACCAAGTCCACAAGAAGTTGTGGAACCGGTTCAAGATCCACAAGTCCATCGTAGATCGAATAGGTTAAAATCCGTACCTGAGAGATATGGATTTCTCGTGTCGGAAAGAAATGAAGTGGAAGTCATTGAGAATGACGAACCTACTTCCTATCAAGAGGCGATGTCCGATCCCGATTCGGATAAATGGTTAGAAGCCATGAAATCCGAATTGCAATCCATGTCGGATAATCAAGTTTGGAACTTGATTGAGCCACCCGAAGGTGTAAAAACCATAGGGTGCAAGTGGGTCTTCAAGAAGAAGACTGACATGGATGGGAAGGTGTATACTTATAAGGCTAGGCTTGTAGCAAAGGGATATAGGCAAACTCATGGTGTAGACTATGATGAAACCTTCTCGCCTGTTGCCATGCTTAAGTCTGTTAGAATTTTGATTGCCATAGCTGCGTAATATGACTATGAGATATGGAAAATGGATGTCAAAACCGCTTTCCTTAATGGAAAACTGCTAGAGGATGTGCATATGACACAACCCGAAGTTTTTGTAGATCTACGAAATTCTAGTAAGGTGTGCAAGTTGCAAAAGTCCATTTATGGATTAAAGCAAGCTTCTAGGAGTTGGAATCTTCGGTTCGACGAGAAAATCAAAGAGTTTGGTTTTGTCAAGAACGAAGATAAACCTTGTGTATACATGAAATTCAGTGGGAGCGTTGTGCTATTTCTTTTATTGTATGTTGATGATATCTTACTCATTGGAAATGACATTCCTCCGCTTGAGACTGTCAATCATGGTTAGGGAAGTGTTTCTCAATGAAAGATATGGGCGAAGCCGCTTACATCCTTGGTATCAAGATCTATAGAGGTAGATCAAAGAGGATAATTGGTTTGAGTCAAAGTACCTACATTGACAAGATTCTTAGAAGATTCAAGATGGAAAATTCTAAGAGATGTAACTTGTCAATGGGTCATGGTGTTACTCTTAGCAAGATGCAGTGTCCTAAGACAACTGATGAGCGAAAAAGGATGATTGAAGTTCCATACGCTTCGGCTATTGGATCTATCATGTACGCTATGATTTGTACTAGACCCGACGTCTCGTATGCTTTGAGTATGATGAGTCGATACCAATCTGATCCTGGTGAGAACCATTGGATGGCAGTCAAGACGATCCTAAAGTACTTAAGAAGGACTAAGGATGCGTTCTTGGTATTTGGAGGGATGGAAGAAGATCTTGTTGTAAGAGGTTACACAGATGCTAGCTTCCAAACCGACAAGGATGATTTCCGATCACAGTCGGGATTTGTGTTTACGCTTAACGGAGGTGCAATATGTTGAAAGAGTTCCAAGCAGAGTACTATTACCAATTCTACTACTGAGACCGAATATATAGCGGCATCCGATGCAGCTAAGGAGGCAGTTTGGATCAAGAAGTTCATTAGTGACTTGGAAGTTGTTCCAAGTATCACTAATCAGGTGGAACTTTATTGTGACAACAATGGTGCCATTGCGTAAGCAAAGGAACCAAGGTCACACCAGAGATCCAAACATATACTTAGACGTTTCCATCTCATTCGAGAGTTCATTGATCGGGGAGACATTAAGATATGCAAAGTATCAATCGATGATAACATTGGGGATCCGCTTACAAAGCCCCTCGCACAAGCTAAGCATGATGGTCATGTGAGGTCCATGGGTATTAGATACATAGATGGAGTCTAGTGCAAGTGGGAGATTGTTGGTGTAATGCCCTAGGCTAAGGTTATGTTTGACTTGAACCGTTATGTATCATCTTTATCATTTATTATAGAGCACGTTTATTCTGTTCATTATATGTTTGCATATTTATTATATTGAACTGCATCCCTAGTTGTTGTGAATAACTAGTATAAGTTGGTAATGGATAATCATGGAGATGATTATATGCATAGAGATGCACATTACACTTATGGATACTTGCTAGAGAACAAGTATTGGACTTGACCTACTTTTGAGATTTATGACATGGTCTGTTGTCATGATTAAATCTCATGATAGTCGTGTTATTGAATCCTTAGTACCTGAGATTATCATCGTCTTCCACATGAAGAAGATCATGTTTGATATTGTCTAACACTATCTTTAATCGGATAGATATAAGGGCTATGTTAGCACGATTGGACTCATGTAGGGAAGAATGATAAGTCAAGACGGGATTTGTCCCTCTTATGAAGAGAGATGTTTTGTGAGCACCCCAACCCGGGACCTAACACGTGTCCCGAGCTAAGGGAGCTCAATCTAAGAAAAACCATCTCAACTTTTAAAACATTTATTTGCCTTTAAAAGAAAACCACCCTTCAAACTTACAATTTTAAAATCAATTAGTAATATCTCTACTTAGAGGAAATCCAACCATAACTTTAATAAACCGATATCAAATCAAATACATTGGAAACCTTAATTAACATCTGTTTAACAAAAGGGTTTTCCATACAAAATATAAAAGAGGAATACTTAACAAATACTCCTAACAACCCACTCCTATACTTAACTTGTCAAACCCCAAAAGCAAAAGTCCACAATGATATCCCCGGCCTCACTGGTTCGGGTCACCTGTCTCGGAATCTAAAACAGTAAAGGGAGAGGGGTGAGAATAAATCTCAATGAGCTATTATGATATGCAAAGAAGATGCCATACAAGATGCAACACGTAGCATGGCAACACTTAACACATTATGAAAGCGGTAAACACCTTACGTTACCTCATTTTACCTTTTCCCGTCTGAACAATAAGTCGTACAACGTGGGAGTAAAACTCCACTCTTTGGTGAACTGCCCCCATGCACATTCACCGCTTATAGGTCTCATACCCCAGAGATCCATATAAGAAAAACAGATACATATATGACCCCTATATTTAGAGTATCATATACTATCATCGCCATCGCAGAGAGCCGTTGGCTTCATACGTAGCATTCCCTGGTTTCTCCTAATCGCAGCGGTATGTAAAGGCTACTTATCACTCAAGACAAGGTAGCCGCACGTGCCCCCACCCCCGTGGCCACAGAGTGGGGAAGGGTCACCGATATGATGAACCTTCAATCACTTATTGAACAAATCAATAATTGATTGACTTCCATCATACCCACCCGAACATATACACATTCAAGCACATAATAGATACTTGAATTATAATCCACAAAATGGGATAATCATATAATAACATGGTAATGTATACTCATGCCAATCAATACCATAATGCAACATTTAAGTAATACACTATGCATAGTATCATCAATAAATATGAATGATAACAAATAGATCCACAATTGGGATAACCATACAATCAACATGCCACATAATCCACAATTGGGATGTCACACCACCATATAACACGTAATCCACACAATGGGATACCACATAACAACTTACCAAATAGTCCATACTTTAGGATATTAAGATAACCATAATATCAATAATTCCATAACTTGGACACAATGCCACAAGTGATACCTACCCATTACCAATTAGCTCAATAGTGAAACCTATGGCTTCTACACCATTGCAACTATTCACTAAAGATAGGGAGTGAGGCTACTATATATCATAAACCACTCTTACATAGTCATTATACGACCTCGAATAACATTTATTAAAGTTCAAGTTCTATTTCCCAAATTGGAACTATTTTGGTGAAGTCACAAATCAAACCTATCAACCATTTTCGGGGCAATATTTAAACTACTTCTACAATTCCATTTTGATCACTTAAGATGTCATTGAGTAGCCAAAGTATTCTACTTTAATCTAGGTTAAAGAGATTTCATTTTGGTTCTAGTTCGATTAGGTTTAAACAGCTTCAAAGTTGACCCAATGTTACCAGGCCAGGGCACGACTCGTGCCCCAGGGCACGACTCGTGCCCATTTAACCTTCCTCAGATTCCAGCGTCCCCCAACCAGCACGACTTCCCTTAAATTTTGGTCACGACTCGTCCCCACCCAAGGCACGACTCGTGCCACAGGGCACGACTCGTGCCCTAAGCCCAGAATTCAAAACAGAATAAAAATCCTTCAACAACCCAAACCAAAATTGTCCCAAACTAGTTTTCCTTTGTTTGTGAACCTAGAAGGACTTCCTAACTTCATACACATTATATTAATTCATTTAAACCCCAAGATAACCTAAACCCAAATCATTTACCACTTGATTTCCAACCCATTTTTACTTCCATATTTCATGATTAACCATCTTAATACAACTCAACCAATTTTATTACACTTTTAATCATTTCGTATGAACAACAACAATGTTCCATAATATTAACTAATTCCTCACCTCCAAGAAGGTTTCTAAGGCCCCAAATAACCATTATATCAATAATAACAACATCAATTAATTCATGAGCATATAGAGGAAGGAAAGTCATAATAACTCACCTTTGGATTTTATAAGGAAGGTTGATCTATTTAGCTAGATGAACTCCCCAAGATGATCCAACTCCAAAGGTGCTCCTAAACTTGAGTTTGGAGGAAGATTTGCTTGGCTTCAAGAATGGAGCTTGAAAGCTTCCATGGAATTCTAAATGTTCTCTTGGAGGAAGAAGTGAATGAATGAGGGAGGAGGAAGGAGAGTGAGGAGGAGAAGAAGGGGGGGGGGGCGGATGGAGGAGGGTATGGGGGAGAGGAGAGAGGAACACATGGCATGAGGAGGGGAGGTTATAAACTTTGGCCCCCCTCTTGAAATATCACCAAGACTTTCACCCAAACCCTTTAATTTAAACTTAACTCATTTATCCAAATAATTCATCCTACTCAATTCACCTCCTTGCACTATTTATCATTTTTCCATTTTTATTATTCCCCAATCTTCTTTATTTAATAACCAATAAATTCTTAAAAGATTCCAATCTTACTACTTACCCAATTTATCTTAAATTAAGAATTTAAAGACATAAAGGAACACATAAAATAAATATAAATATTAAAAGCATCTAATATAATATTAAAAATAAATGCCTAGGGTTGGGGTCGTTACATGTTTGCTTGGGCCCCTCGATGAATGATGTTGATGAAATGTATGGCCACACTCAAGTGATTTGATAGAGATCAAATGCATTTGGATTATCAACATATTCGGAATCGAGAAATCATTGAACGGAATGAGTTGACATTGACCATGACTCATGTTCAATTGGACATCGTGGACAAAGGGTTTATGACATTGGATCTATCAAGAAATCAAACTTTGATGTTATATTTAATTGGGTGGACATAATGATTTGCTAGAAGTCACTTATGTCTTGTGAGGTTGATGTTTCAACTCACTACCAACATAAATTTAATTCCTAAAGGCTCACACACAAAAGAACGAATTTGATTCAAGCTGAAAAATTGGAGATTTTGGGTTCTGGCATGACTCGTGACGAAGAGCACGACTCATTCCCTGGGTCACGACTCGTGCCAAGGGTTACGACTCGTGACAGGAGCTGAGAAATGACTTGTGTTTTTGGTTCTTTTGATCAGAACGAGTTGGAGCATGGAGAACGACTCGTGAGCACAAATGGAATGCAAAGGGCAAGACTCGTGCCAATTGGCACGACTCGTGCCAACACTGAATTCGTGTTCGTACAGTTTTCATTTGCCTGAAAGGTTTTGGTGTTTGACAAGGTTTCTACCCTAATTGTTAGGGGATTTATATGGGATATAAATACAACCTTTGCAGCCATAATTTTCTATCTCTCACATCATAATTCTAGGTTTATGAAACTCTAGATAGATTTTGATTTTGAATCAAAGGCTCCCAAATTATTCCATAGTTTTTGGCTTTGACTATTGAATATTGATTCAATAATCAAGAGGATCATCTAGCAATCCAACAAGAAGGTGTTCTAGGTTCGTTCGCGTGTGGATTACAGATAGAGGGTGATAAGTTAATCACCAAGAGCTTGAAGCCATCGTTCGTTGATTCATCACAAGGTTTTGAACAAGGAAGAAGAAGATCCATTTCAACATTAAAATTCCAAGGCTTGAATTTTGTGATCTACTTTGTTAAACTTCATTGCATTCAAGGTATGTAAATTCTATCTCATATAAATTTCTAATCTCTTCATGCTAGACGGATCATAGGGCTAGGGTTTTGATGTTATTTGTAAATCTTCCGCTGCGTTTGTAACTCCAAAACCCAACAATGGGTTCTCGCCTTGGTAGTCCCAAAATAACTCGACAAACTTAGCATGCGAAAAGTGGGGTCTGGATCAGCATTTGAATACTTTTAACAAACGGGGCTAAATAAGAATCCTTTTCATCCTCAGTTTTGGTTCCCGCCTCCAGCTCCTTAATCTTCTTAACCATTTCAATCTTCCAACTTTCATCCTCCTCTTTCTTAGCTTTCTCCGTCTCTGCGGCCTTCTTATCATTTTCCTTCTCGTCCCTCTTCTCGCTCTTTTCCTGTCGCATGTGGTCCCTGTCCCTTGGCGACCTTTCCTCACGATGCGGCCTCTCAGAATACCGCGAATGATGCGATCTTTCATCACGATGCGACCTTTCTTCCGAATATTTGGAACGGCTGGGCCTGTAAGTCTTGTCCCTCGTCGATCCACTATCTAGCTCATCACTTTCATATTCATAATAGTAAGAATCTTCTCGCAAGTTGCCAGACTTGTAATGTACTTTCCTCCTCTTTCCATCTTCCTCCAATTCTTGATACTTTTTCCTTCCAACAGCCCCTTCTGATCTCGCCTCTGCTCCCTAGCTTTCTCCTTGGGCGGCGGCATATCCCTTGCTCGTCTTTCCCCTTTCTTTGACACACTCTGGCTGTCCACCTGCTCGCTCACTGGGCTTTTTCCATCTGCCCTTACCACCGCATCAGGCGGGATCTGAGAAGGCTCCTGCCTCATCTCCCTCAACCTCTTGTTGTTTGCAAGAATCTACAACAACAAATCATTGTCGACCCTTATCTGATCTGCATCCGCCCTTACATCATCATTATTCGAGGGGGAGGCATCCTGCTCTTCAGCTCTCGCCTTCTCCTTATCAGCTCGCACATTGGATTCCCGCTCTCTACCACGCCTGATTGTTGATTCGGTCTCCGTGGAGTGCATCTCGCCCTCCCTTCCAGACCCTGATCTGTTCATACGGGTATCCGTAGGATTTGGGGTTGCCAATGTCAGATTCTGGGCAACCTTTGAAGAAACTCCTTTATCCTAGCCCATTTTACAGCCTTTCTGGGTTTACAAACAGGTGTATAAAAAGGAATAGAGCTTACACAAACAAGAAAGCAAGCTGACAACAGCTAGACAGTAGGGTTTCCTGGGTTCTAATTCAAAAACACAAACAACAACAACTCAACCAAACCAATAATCCACCACAAAATTCAACTTACCATGCAAAGAAGAAAAAATCATTCCCGGCAATGTAACCAACGGATCCTACCAAGCCAAATTGGTTGCACAAGGCTGATATGTACAAAGAAATGTGGATACTCCGGCTGTCCCCTTTAAATGGTCACCTACACACATGCACAAACGTCAACTAGGCCGGGAGTGTCTCCGGCGTTACCCCTCCGGCGTGAGAGTAAGTTGACAGGTCTTTAACAAGCAAATAACAATGGAGTTCTTAGAGAGAGAAAGCTTAGAAGATTAGAGAAAGGGAGAACTTACATAATGAGAATTTCCCAGTTGCTTATATACTCCCATGTACCATGTGCCTTGCACATGGGGGACACTTGTCAATCATCCACAAAAGGTGCCAACCACCCCAAGTTAGTGGAGATGTACTATTCAACCTGTCAAATCACTCCATTTTGATGGTTATGGTGGGGTACACACGTGGCAGTCCAATCATCATTCCACATCACCAGTCACATAAGTCGCCAGGCGACAATCAAAAGAGAGGTGACAATACTCAGATTGCCGCCAATCCTAACCTTCTAAAAGGCGAGATTCTCCCCTTTTGACTATACCATATTAAAGTGTTAATATCTAAGGTATGCATCTCGCTTTGCCTTACTCTCACACGTTGGTTTACTTTTGTCGCCTAATTACTTTGGGCCTACTTTAATACACATATTATACGTATTTGGTCCAGTTGGCCCATTTCACAATGTTGGGCCTAATTTACTATTCAGACCCAAATCCATTTTTCATAATCACATCAAATATCCATTTTGAGCTCGAGTCCTGGTCTTGGTGTTGGGTTTTGGGGTTACAAACGCAGCGGAAGATTTACAAATAACATAAAAACCCTAGCCCTATGATCCGTCTAGCATGAAGAGATTAGAAAATTATATGACATAAAATTTACATACCTTGAATGCGATTATGTTTAACAAAGTAGATCACAAAATTCAAGCCTTAGAATTTTGATGTCGAAACGGATCTTCTTCTACCTTGTTCAAAATCTTGTGATGAATCAACGAACGATGGCTTCAAGCTCTTGGTGATTAACTTATCACCCTCTATTGGTAATCCACACACGAACGAATCCAAGAACACCTTCTTGATGGATTTCTAGATGATCCTCTTAATTATTAAATCAATATTCAATAATCAAAGACAAAACTATGGAATAATTCGGGAACTTTTGATTGAAAATCAATCTAGAGTTTCATAAACCTAGAATTATGATATTATAGTAGTGAAAATTATGGCTGCAAGGTTGTATTTATATCCCATATAAATTCTCTAACAATTAGGGTAGAAACCTTGTAAAACACCAAAACCTTCCTAGCAAAGAAAAACTGTACGGACACGAATTTTAGCCTTGGCACGAGTCGTGCCAATTGGCACGAGTCGTGCCCTTTGCATTTCACTCGTGCTCACGAGTCGTTCTCCAAGCCCCAACTCGTTCTGATCAAAATGAACAAAAACACAAGTCGTGTCTCAGCCCTTTGTCACGAGTCGTATTCCTTGGCACGAGTCGTGACCCAGGGCACGAGACGTGCTCCTGGTCACGAGTCATGCCAGAACCCAAATTTCCAATTTTCAGCTTGAATCAAATTCGTTCTTTTGTGTGTGTGACCCTTTAGGAATTATATTTAATGTTGGTAGTGAGTTGAAACATCAACCTCACAAGACATAAGTGACTTCTAGCAAATCATTATGTCCACCCAATTAAATATAACATCAAAGCTTGATTCCTTAATAGATCCAATGTCATAACCTCTTTGTCCACGATGTCCAATTGAACATGAGTCATGGTCTAGGTCAACTCATTCCGTTCTATGCTTTCTCGATTCCGAATATGTTGATAATCCAAATGCATTTGATCTCTATCAAATCACTTGAGTGTGGCCAAACATTTCATCTACATCATTCATCGAGGGCCCCAAGCAAACATCTCTCTTCATAAGAGGGACAAATCCCGTCTTGACTTATCATTCTTCCCTACATGAGTCTGATCGTGCTAACATAGCCCTTATTGCTATGCGATTAAAGATAGTGTTAGACTATATCAAACACGATCTCCATCATGTGGAAGACGATGATAATCTCAGGTACTAAGAATTCAATAACACGACTATCATGAGATTTAATCATGACAACAGACCATGTCATAAATCTCATAAGTAGGTCAAGTCCAATACTTGTTCTCTAGCAAGTATCCATAAGTGTAATGTGCATCTCCATGCATATAATCATCTCTATGATTATCTATTACCAACTTATACTAGTTGTTCACAACAACTAGGGACACAGTTCAATATAATAAACATGCAAACATATAATGAATAGAATAATTGCGCTCTATAATAAATGATAAAGATGATACATAACAATTCAAGTCAAACATAACTATATCCTAGGGCATTACACCAACAATCTCCCACTTGCACTAGGCTCCATCTATATATCTAATACCCATGGACCTCACATGACCATCATGCTTAGCTTGTGCGAGGGGCTTTGTAAGCGGATCCCCAATGTTGTCATCGGTTGATACTTTGCATATCTTAACGTCTCCCCGATCAATGAACTCTCGAATGATATTGAAACGTCTAAGTATATGTTTGGATCTCTGGTGTGACCTTGGTTCCTTTGCTTGTACAATGGCACTATTGTTGTCACAGTAAAGTTCCACCGGATTAGTGATACTTGGAACAACTTTCAAGTCACTAATGAACTTCTTGATCCAAACCGCCTCCTTAGCTGCATCGGATGCCGCTATATATTCGGCCTCAGTAGTAGAATCGGCAATAGTACTCTACTTGGAACTCTTCCAACATATCGCACCTCCGTTAAGCATAAACACAAATTCCGACTGCGATCGGAAATCATCTTTGTCGGTTTGGAAGCTAGCATCTGTGTAACCTCTTACAACAAGATCTTATTACATCCCTCCAAATACCAAGAACGCATCCTTAGTCCTTCGTAAGTACTTTAGGATCGTCTTGACTGCCATCCAATGGTTCTCACCAGGATCAGATTAGTATCGACTAGTCATGCTCAAAGCATACAAGACGTCGGGTCTAGTGCAAATCATAGCGTACATGATAGATCCAATAGCCGAAGCGTATGGAACTTCATTCATCCTCTTTCGCTCATCAATTGTCTTAGGACCCTGCATCTTGCTAAGAGTAACACCTTAACCCATTGGCAAGTTTCCTCTCTTGGAATTTTCCATCTGGAATCTTCTAAGAACCTTATCAATGTAGGTACTTTGACTCAAACCAATGATCCTCTTAGATCTATCTCTATAGATCTTGATACCAAGGATGTAAGCGGCTTCGCCCATATCTTTCATTGAGAAAAACTTCCCTAACCATGATTGACAGTCTCAAGCGGAGGAATGTCATTTTCAATGAGTAAGATATCATCAACATACAATAAAAGAAATAGCACAACGCTCCCACTGAATTTCATGTATACACAAGGTTTATCTTCGTTCTTGACAAAACCAAACTCTTTGATTTTCTCGTCGAACCGAAGATTCCAACTCCTAGAAGCTTGCTTTAATCCATAAATGGATTTTTGCAACTTGCACACCTTACTAGAATTTCGTGGATCTACAAAACCTTCGGGTTGTGTCATATGCACATCCTCTAGCAGTTTTCCATTAAGGAAAGCGGTTTTGACATCCATTTGCCATATCTCATAGTCATATTACGCAGCTATGGCAATCAAAATTCTAACAGACTTAAGCATGGCAACAGGCGAGAAGGTTTCATCATAGTCTACACCATGAGTTTGCCTATATCCCTTTGCTACAAGCCTAGCCTTATAAGTATGCACCTTCCCATCCATGTCAGTCTTCTTCTTTAAGACCCACTTGCACCCTATGGTTTTTACACCTTCGGGTGGCTCAATCAAGTTCCAAACTTGATTATCCGACATGGATTGCAATTCGGATTTCATGGCTTCTAACCATTTATCCGAATCGGGATCGGACATCGCCTCTTGATAGGAAGTAGGTTCGTCATTCTCAATGACTTCCACTTCATTTCTTTCCAACACGAGAAATCCATATCTCTCAGGTACGGATTTTAACCTATTCGATCTACGATGGACTTGTGGATCTTGAACCGGTTCCACAACTTCTTGTGGACTTGGTTCAGTCTCTACTATCGGTTCCATGTTATTTTCGGGTTCTTGAACTTCTTCAAGATCAATTTTACTCCCACTAGATGCTTTATTGAGAAACTGTTTCTCAAGAAAAGTACCATATTGAGCAACAAACACTTTGTTCTCAATGCGGTTGTAAAAGTAATACCCCTTGGTTTCCTTAGGGTAACCAACGAAAATAATATTTCTACTCAAATCCGGAACATAGTAACAATTGTTCAAAACAAGTACTAAGCCACTAGGTAAAGTTACATCATATGTCCCTACGACTAATGCAGCAACTCTTGCTCCATTCCCAACACGCAGGTCAACTTCACCTTGTTTGAGTAGCTTCCTATTTCTCAGTCCCTGCACATTTAAACAAATGTGAGATCCACATCCGGTATCTAATACCCATGAACTAGAAACAGAAAGGAAAATATCTATCATATAGATACCTGAAGTAGTAGCAATCGTATTGCCCTTCTTCGCCTTTAGGCCTTCCTTGTAAGCCTTGCAGTTGCGCTTCCAATGACCAACCTCTTGGCAATAGTAGCAAACCGCATCCTTTTGAGATGCCTTGGGATTCTCTTTGGCATCGACAACTTTTGCCTTAGGTTTAGCAACACGTGCTTTACCTTTGCCTTCTTTCTTGAACCCTTTGCCTTTGTTAACCATTAACACAGTATTGGTTTTAGGCTTCTTGATATTCATATCTGCGGTCTTAAGCATCGCATGCAATTTCGAGAGATTCTTATCCATGTCAATCATGTGATAGTGCATAATAAAATGACTATAACTTTCAGGCAATGAATTCAATATCAAATCCGTGGCGAGTTTCAAACAAAACGGATTTCCAAGCCTTTCGAGACGCTCAATGTAACCCTTCATCTTAAGGACATGAGCTCCCACCGATTGCCCTTCTTGCATCTTGCATGCAGTCAGGGACTTAACCACATCATACCTCTCGTTTCTTGCTTGCACTTGGAACATTTTCTTTAAGCGCTCAGCAAGATCAAATTCTACACCTTATATGCTCAAGGTCCTTCTGAAGAGCCTTAGACATAGTGGCTTGCATAAGGCATGCAACATCTGTAGAATCATCATTATGTTTCTTATGTGCATCCTTATCAGCCCTAGAAGCATTTTGAGCAGGTTGAGGTGGAATGGGTTCATTGAGAACGTACAATTTCTTCTCTTGCTTTAGAACAATTCTAAGACTTCTGATCCAATCAGAATAGTTTGTACCGTTCTCCTCAAGCTTGTCCTTCTCAAGGACAGATCGCAGTGACAGGGGTTGATTATTGTATGTAGCCATTCTACAATAAAATATGCAAACAATATAAACATATATCAATATCAACACATTTATCATCTAAGAGCAAATAATGTATTTCATAAATACTCCCACTAAATTATACACCTTCAAATACAAACATGTATAATATAATCATAGTAGGCTAAGATCCATATTTCACTTGATTTTGGTTTAACTGAGTCAATGCCCGAAATCAAGCTATTTAGGTAGAAACATCAATCATATCACTATTTGACTCTTAGATCTTTTATGAAATTTCCTTAGACATCATATGTCAAAAAATATGTTTTAAATCTCATCTATGCCTTGGGTCAAATCTCATTTGAAAGCACCAATTAAATGAAAACCTTTTTCAAACATGTGAGACAAGGAACGATGCACCTAACTGAGTCAAAACTACATCAACCATTATTTCACCTTGATCACAAATTAAGATATAAGATGCACCCAACTTAGTCGAAACTACATCAAATACCCTAAAATATCACAAGTGTTCTAATCAAGAAATGGCATAAGACTTAAATATTTAGAAGGTTTTCAACATGTAACAAACATCGCATGGTTGTAACATAGATCTCATGTGAACATAATCATGAACATAGGGCTTCACAAAATTTCATACAAACAATTTGATTTAATTTTGAGAAATTACAAATCTAAATAATCATATTAATAGATTAATAACATATGTGATAAACTAATCTAATTAATTTATCATTAATCATGAATCATGGCATATCACATATACTTGTTTTTCATAGAAACAAAACACATGGAATCTAGATCTATTTCATATCACATGGTGTCAAATAATCACATTAAATCTAGCATGCAATTTCAATCCTAATCATGGCAAGACAGGGCTCTGATACCACTGTTGGGTTTTGGGGTTACAAACGCAGCGGAAGATTTACAAATAACATCAAAACCCTAGCCCTATGATCCGTCTAGCATGAAGAGATTAGAAATTTATATGAGATAGAATTTACATACCTTGAATGCGATTATGTTTAACAAAGTAGATCACAAAATTCAAGCCTTGAAATTTTGATGTCGAAACGGATCTTCTTCTACCTTGTTCAAAACCTTGTGATGAATCAACGAACGATGGCTTCAAGCTCTTGGTGATTAACTTATCACCCTCTATCGGTAATCCACACGCGAACGAATCCAAGAACACCTTCTTGATGGATTTCTAGATGATCCTCTTGATTATTGAATCAATATTCAATAATCAAAGCCAAAACTATGGAATAATTTGGGAACTTTTGATTCAAAATCAATCTAGAGTTTCATAAACCTATAATTATGATATTAGAGTAGTGAAAATTATGGCTGCAAGGTTGTATTTATATCCCATATAAGTTTCCTAACAATTAGGGTAGAAATCTTGTAAAACACCAAAACCTTCCTAGCAAAGGAAAACTGTACGGACACGATTTTTAGCCTTGGCACGAGTCGTGCCAATTGGCACGAGTCGTGCCCATTGGCACGACTCGTGCCCTTTGCATTTCACTCGTGCTCACGAGTCGTTCTCCAAGCCCCAACTCGTTCTGATCAAAATGAACCAAAACACAAGTCGTATCTCAACCCTTTGTCAGGAGTCGTATTCCTTGGTACGAGTCGTGACCCAGGGCACGAGTCGTGCTCCTGGTCACGAGTCGTGCCAGAACCCAAATTTCCAATTTTCGGCTTGAATCAAATTCGTTCTTTTGTATGTGACCCATTAGGAATTATATTTTATGTTGGTTGTGAGTTGAAACATCAACCTCACAAGACATAAGTGACTTCTAGCAAATTATTATGTCCACCCAATTAAATATAACATCAAAGCTTGATTCTTTAATAGATCCAATGTCATAACCCCTTTGTTCACGATGTCCAATTGAACATGAGTCATGGTCTAGGTCAACTCATTCCGTTCAATGCTTTCTCGATTCCAAATATGTTGATAATCCAAATGCATTTGATCTCTATCAAATCACTTGAGTGTGGCCACACATTTCATCAACATCATTCATCGAGGGGCCCTAGCAAATATCTCTCTTCAATCAAGGTTCTAAAAAGTGCTAGACGGATGCTAGGCGGCGGAGCCGGGCCTAGCGTCTAGGCGGGGACTAGTCGGGGACTAATCGGGATTAGTCAGGACCTAGGCGGGGATTAGAACTAGGCGTTGGAGAGGGGCCTAGCGCCTAGGCGGGGCCTAGGCGCCCTTAGGCGGGGTCTTTTAGAACAGAGCTCTTCATAAGAGGGACAAATCCCGTCTTGACTTATCATTCTTCCCTACATGAGTCCGATCGTGCTAACATAGCCCTTATTGCTATCCGATTAAAGATAGTGTTAGACTATATCAAACACGATTTTCGTCATGTGGAAGACGATGATAATCTCAGGTACTAAGGATTCAATAACATGACTATCATGAGATTTAATCATGACAACAGACCGTGTCATAAATCTCATAAGTAGGTCAAGTCCAATACTTGTTCTCTAGCAAGTATCCATAAGTGTAATGTGCTTCTCCATGCATATAATCATCTCTATGATTATCTATTACCTACTTATACTAGTTGTTCACAACAACTAGGGACACAGTTCAATATAATAAACATGCAAACATATAATGAACAGAATAAATGCGCTCTATAATAAATGATAAAGATGATTCATAACGGTTCAAGTCAAACATAACTATAGCCTAGAGCATTACACCAACACTTGGCTCATCACTCATAGAATTTTATAATGGTTTTTAATCTGTTTGTCACGAAAAGTTTGTTATATTTTAATTTTTATAGTAAATTTAATCGAACATTAACCATAATTTATAATTTTATAATTTTATGAAAACATAATTATGTCTAGACAATTCTAAAAAAATATTGATAGTAATATTTATAATGGTGAATCAATAATAAATTTTAAAACTATACCAGAAATAGCAAGATTTTAATAAAATTGTAATCAAAGATTGATTAAATTAACCATGAAAGTCAGAAAAACTTTTTTCAAGGAACGAAGGAGTATAATTTTTCTAAAAATGTTGCGTGTCATTTCAAGAGAAAAGTTTAGGGACCAAAATCACCAAGTATCAAATTTACTAGGAGTATTTGATTAATATAAATGGGATATTCCTTAAGGTCCCTGGACCTAACAATTATGCTTAGATGCTTAATGAGGAGATACATTTTTCTATATCTTTCTCAAGTCCTTCTCACAACAAGAGTACTACAAGGTGCACGCGGGGTTTTAGCCTGATGGTTAGAGTTCATGGCTTCCAACCTGGAGGTCATGGGTTCGATTCCCCCACCAGTGGTTAGAGGGAATGACATTGCCCTCTCTAGCATAGCTAGGCGTCTCTGTGAAGTGCATCAAGGGGAGCGGTGAAATGTGTTGATCCCCTTCTTTAAAAAAAAAAAAAAAAAAAAGAAAGTACTACAAGGCCTAACCGAGCTTTTCTACTTGTTTATAACCAAATTCATTTACCGTTTTGCTTCAAACAAAACATGAACTGAATAACTTTGGACATCCTATTACAAACAAGGCTTCGATACTTGTTAAGATCATATGTATGTACATTTTGATTAGAACTAGGTAATTAGAGTTTTGGTAATATAATCATGCTACAAGAATGATGACTTGGTGAATCCCCCTACTGGTAGATTAACGGATGAGAATTATTAAGCTCCATATGGGATCCACATTGAAATATAAATTAAATTTTAGTTGTTAAGCTATTAGCATATACCAACATATAATGTTATCAAATCGTCACACTTGGTGCTCGCGGGGTCTTAGCCTGATGGTTAGAGTTCATGACTTTCAACCTGGAGGTCATGATTTCGATTCCCCCACTAGTGATTAGAGGGAATGACATTGCTGCTAGGGGCCTCTTTTTTTTTTTCCTAGTAGGAGATCAACACATTCCACCGCTCCCCCCTTGATGCACTTCACAGAGGCACCTGGGGGAATCGAACCCATGACCTCCAGGTTGGAAGCCATGAACTCTAACCATCAGACTAAGACCCCGCGTGCGCTGCTAGGGGCCTCTGTGAAGTGCATCAAGGGGGAGCAGTGAAATGTGTTGATCCCCTTCTTTTTAGAAAAAGAAAAAGAATAAAAAAAAAAAATCGTCACACTTGGTAGCAACGTTACTAACATTTTTTGAGTTGCAGCAGTCTCTTGTCCGTCTCTTATACCTACTTGGGCCCTTGTTTTTGTTCATTCTGGGTCATTGTTGTTTTGATCAATTTTTGAAGCTAGGCAGTTGAGAAGTAAAATGTAGGCTAACTAGCTTAACAACCTTGACAATGCCAAAAAGGATTGGATTAGCTAGAGGCAGTTGTGGGCATCATTTGTTTATCTACCAACCTGGCCAAAGAGTTTAGAATTGATGGTGTTTTTGTTTGTTGTTTTTTTTATTTAATAACAGAAGGTGTTTGTTATGAGTTGTAATAAGAAAGCAAACTACCTAAAGAGAACATCATGGTTCCCCTAAAATAAGGCATACTCATGTCTTTATCTACTACATGGCTTACAATCTTGTTATCGATAGTACCAGGTCGATCCGGGTCAAAACAACCGCTTTAGCCTTCCAAAAAATATTCAATTTTGGGAGCCCAACTTTTAAACTTTTTCTATTTGAAAAAAAGGGGCAAAATTGCATTTCAGTTACCTGAGTTTGTCGAGATGTTTCAATTGGTTATCGAATTTGCATTTGTAACAAGTTGGTTATTGAGTTTGTCATTTTGTTGCAATCAAGTATATTTTTGGATGAAACGTTAAAAATCTAACGAAAAGCATAACATGCGAGTTAGTTAGGGATATTTTTGTCATTCTCATTAAATTTTTAATTAACTTTAATTTATCATTCTCTTCAATATTATATTTTCAATATATAAGTACTATTAATATGAAAAGTAAAATAACAATTATTATGTAAAATAATAAATTCATTTATGAAAAAAAATATACTAACAACATAATATATATATATATATGTATATATATATATATATATATGTATATATATATATATATATGTATATATATATATATATATATATATATATATATATTAAACTAATCTATTTATCATTCAAAAATGGAGTCCTCTACCAAGCTCACTGCCCTTATTCTCATTTCCATCTTCTTGGCCTGCACAGCCACCCCTGTTGACCTTAATTGTGGTTCTTGCGGTGGTGGAAAACCCACTAAACCAACTAAAACCACCAAACCCATTGTTAAACCACCAGTCAAACTCCCACCAATTCATCTTCCATAATCACCCATCTCCTTTCTTCTCGATCACCCCACCCCATCCCACCCCCACATTTTCTGCTCATATCCCGTCACCATCCATCTCCGCCATCAACCCTCCACCATCAACCTACCCCCTTCTCCACCACCATCAACCCACCGCCATCTCCACCACCATCAACCCATCGCCATCTCCACCACAATACTCATAATCCTCAAATCCCAATTCATTAAACATAAATTGAGCAGGTTTGGGAGAGTATAAATTGAGCAGAGTATAAATTATGACGGAGAGATTGAGAATGTTGTAAACAGCAATTGAGCAGGTTTGGGAGCCCAAAACGCAAACTATCAAAACTGTCGAACAACAATATGTCAAGTTAGAGAATTAGGGAATTCATGAATGGCCCACTCCATGCTCTACTTAGAACCAAACAGCTTCTTACTCCCACGTCCACTTCCAATGCGGCCGCTCAGCACAAGTCACTTCTTCACCATTATGCGGCAAACAAATCTCTCCCAAACACCACGCAACTCCATGGATCAATCATCATCTGGCATCCACTGTTTCAATAATTATCAATGCATCCCCTCTCCTCACATCATTCTATGCATTGTGCGGTGATTTTGCATATGTGCACCAACTGTTTG
This sequence comes from Adenophora triphylla var. japonica, assembly GCA_022495995.1. Taxonomy (NCBI): domain Eukaryota; kingdom Viridiplantae; phylum Streptophyta; class Magnoliopsida; order Asterales; family Campanulaceae; genus Adenophora; species Adenophora triphylla. Next base: position 245,752 of record JAFEMH010003156.1, read on the forward strand.
ATAGAATGCCCAAAAGAATATAACTCTCCGCCATCTCCACCACCTTCAACCCACCGCAACCTCCCATAAATGTTAGGAGAGCTGACCCGAGTTGAGCTTTCAGGCCGGAGATGGGGGCGGAGCGAGCTGACGGTGACGGCGACGGCGTTGTGTAAGGAGTCGGCGTTGTTGACAGAGAAACCCGTTTTCCTTTTTTTTTAAAAAAAAATATTAAGAAATATACTCTATTTATTAAGAGAAGGGGGTAAATTTAAAAAAATAGTTGAAGGGGTATTTTGGTCTTTTTCATGCAAATTCCATTGAGAATGACGAAAATATCCCTAACTAACTCACATGTTATGCTTTTCGTTAGATTTTTAACGTTTCATCCAAAAATACACCTGATTGCAACAAAATGACAAACTCAATAACCAACTTGTTACAAATGGAAAATTAATAACCAATAGAAACATCTCGACAAACTCAGGTAACTAAAATGCAACTTGCCCTTTGAAAAATGCAGTTAGTCGTGATACCGATGTATGGTACTTATCCAATAGTGAGGAGGTAATAAACAAATCTTCAACTCAAAATTATCCGGAAAAGGAACTGGTAACAGATGATATTCAAATTAGTCATCTAGAAACACTTGAAGTTCCTGAATCTGAGGTCTATGGTGGTTCAGATGCTGCCAGTTTTGGTAATTCTGATGACAGCCTTCTTGCTGAAAATCTGGAATTAATTACTAATCCCAAAGAGGACCTTGTTGATACCAAAACTACAATTTCCTACTCTCCATATGTAAATCCAACAAATCTTAATCCTGATTACCAGGAGGGAAAGATTTAATATCTTTGATGCCTCTCTAACCAAATAAGAACGGGTATAAAGTACACAAAAAGTCAGGTACATATTGAAAAATCACAAAAGAAGATGCAGAGGCAGGAGGGTCAATGTTATAGGAATGGTTTGAAGGAGGGATTGAAATCATTCAGTAATTGTAGAGCTCTTTTTGGGTCAGGCAAACACACAAACAGGTAGTGTGCATTAACCAAAGGTCTCTCCTACTATCTCTAAACTACCAAATTTCATAAAAACAATCGCACAAAAAACAATAATATCTCTTTAACACTCAATTTGAAACAACAATGATCAACAAAGGCCAGAAATCACAACAATTTGAAACACCAAAAGAAAGAGTACGTACCTGAAAGAGTTTACCTGTGAGTTCAGTTACAGAAGGGAGAAACGTGTCGGGGAAGAAGGTCGGGGCTGAGAAGAAGTGGATGAAAGGGAGCAGTAACGCTTAGAATGGTACCTGCCAAAAAGTGGTATGAAGGCCATATTTAAACATAAGCAAGGAAATAGGAGTTAAGGTAGGATTCGGATTGTAGGATTTTGATTGTGTTAATCGGAATTAAAGTAGGAGTAGGACTGTGATTGGGTTAAGCGGAGAAGGAGAAGGATTTGGGGAGATTAGGGTACCTCTAGGAGAAGTAGGAATTGGGATATTAGGGCACTAGAAGATGTTGGAATTTTGGTATGGCTTCTCAAGAACTTAACAGAAAAACTGACGGAGAATTTAACGGAGATTGGGAAAACTAGGAGACAAGTCGAGTCTTGTATTGTATACAATCTCCGTAAGAGTTATTTGTCCCGCATAGGTGCTTACAGTTGAATAACAAAACTCTCGTAAGATAAAACGACTTTACTATTAGTTATAAGGAGCACTCCAATATAACTAATTTAACGAACAAATGATTGTTTAGAACTTTGGACTCGAAAGAATTTGATGCAACAAGATAAAATGATTTGGCTATGTTAATCTATCTCAAATGTGGGTAGAGAGGCTCAAATGACTGTATGTATAAATTGAAATTCGGAGGGAAAGTATATAAGGAGAGTCAAAAGGTTTTGTGTCTTTTTCATTGAAAAGATGCAACTTTTCGAATAGCAGTGAAGGGCACGACTCGTGCCCCTTGGCACAAGTCGTGCTCACGACTCGTTCTCAAGCATTCCACTCGTTCTGATCAGTTTTGAGCAAATGGTCATCAAAGTCCATTCGTGCTCACGACTCGTGCTCAGAGTCCCCACTCGTTCTGATCACCAGAGTGCACAATTTCATCAGCCAAAACGCAGTTTAACTCCAATTAAATCCAAACGATCTAATTGACCCTTTTAACCAACTCTCGTTAAGTCACAAAACTTTGTCATTAATTTCTCATTCACCCGGAAATGGTTTTGAGACAATAAATGAGTTTCATAATCTACACTTAATGTAGAATACATTTTGTAACTTTCTTCATTAACTATTTAACGAATTCCGTTAGGAAGTTAGGTCAACGTTAAGTCAAGCTTAACTTTCGTTACCCATTTCCAACAATCCCCCACATGAATGACAATTAATGCATGAATGCAATTTCGTCCAAAGTTTCGGCGAACTATTATTACATTGGGATAGATAGCTTGTGGCCTTGAATCCTCCCTAGTGAAATATTATCGGATATACTAGCCATTTGGTAGCGAGTCGCTTAGAACCAGTGACTGTCGGATGTATACCAAGACAATAATACTCACATAATAACAGCTCTAACAATTGTTGTTCTCATGTTTTGTCCATTTCGGCCCTGGACCGTATCTCATTCATAAGCGTTCATTTAGAGGCGGCCTAATTACCTCTCGCTTATATAGGTGATTCTCACTATAAGGAGTATCATACACTACTCCACCCGTAGGTATAGAAATCATTAAAAGTTTTCTCAACTTATCCTTACCACTGCTGCATGTGCTTGTACTTGGATGTTCTGGGAATGAGGATTCAACATCTCCAGGTTAATAAATCGAGTTGTTGTTTCCAAGTAACTCTACTAGAACTTATAGCTTGGTTGTCTCATTGAACCAAGGGCATGGGATCTCCAATTCTCAAGGTTGAGTATCCACTATGAGTTCTTTTATTGTGGGTTTTTTAACTTCATTCCCCTTAACAGACAATTTGATCTCCTATTCATACCCTTTGGTATACGGATCCGGTTTTTGACTTCACATGGCCAGTTGTGACAGTCTCATTTGAGATCAATTGTCTTATGGTAATTTGTCAATGACCATTGTATCTTGACTTACCACGATGTTCTACACCTTTTCCTATTTCTCATTGTCATCACAATGTCTTAGGTCATGTAGACACAAACTTATTCCACAAAGGAATATCTTCCAAGATCATTCAACTTTTATCTTTATTTAATGATATCGACTCAGATTCCTTATTGAATCGAGTTGTTCAAGTTGTCTTGGAAGTTTGACACCGCTGCTCCATTTATTGTGAACACATTTTTCACCTTGGAGTTTATTTGTGTCTGTTATCCAATCAGTATATCATTTTCATACTATTGAATATCTTATTTATTGTAATCTGTAATCACAAGAATATCTTTTAAGTACTCCAAGTACTTTGACTATCCTTAGTGATTTATTACAATTTTTAATTAGACTTTTAGTCTCTCTAGAATGGTCAATCTTTCGAGTGATCAAATTCTTCTATCGGTCAGTTTCTTCGAGTGGTTATTATCTCTGTACCGATCCGACTTCCCAAGTATTCAGTATCTAAGTGTTTTGACCTCCTTAGAGTCTACCTTTCAGGAATCTACCTCACAGAGATTACCTCTCAAGATTCTACTTGAACTTTCGAAGTACTTTTTCAAGATAATGGGATTGTGATAGGACTATTCCTTCTGATGTTCTAGAAATATTTATGTCTAATATGACATCGGCTAATCCCATATCTTTCATGTCAAAGTTCTTCTTTAACATGTCTTTGGTATTCATGATCAATTCATGACTACCATTATTAGCATGTTGTCTACATAAAGACAAACAATAATGAATGATTCAGATGTTCCTATTAATGTAGACACATTTGTCACATTCGATAACATAGTTCCCACTTTAGGACGATTGTTTTCACATCCGTTTGGTGTATCTCAAGGTTATGCACTTTTGCAATAGCTATGAGAGCTCTTATAGATGTGATCCTTGAGCGTTTTAGAATCTATCTCTTCAGATTCTATGCCTGTAGAGACTACCTTTCAAGATCCTTTTATCAAGAAAAGTCTGTCTCAATAGAGTTTATTTCATAAGATTAATTTTTCTTATAGAATTGTATCTTTTGAAATTTTCACTCTTTAGACTAGACCTCTTGAAAATTCTTCCTATTGATTTCAAGAGTCTAACATTTAAAGGTTTTATCCTTGGCACATCTAGTTTTTTGCAACCCAACGGTTCGAATAAGGAAGATCAACCATCTTCCTAATAGAGTAGGATGAACTATTAACTGTTAATAGTAACAGTAGTAACTTTTGTCCTTCAACTGTATCTTGGTTCTTCTTCTTATTAAGAAAACCACTTACAGTTTTCTATAAATTTTCTTATTAAAATTTATACATTTCCTATCATTTCAAGGAAGTATATTTTTTAAAGAATATAACGTGTCTTGCTTAAGTATTACTACTTTAGCCAAATACCCCCACATTTTAGGTATTTATAAAACAGCTTACGAATACTTCAAATTCGTTAGGAGTTTTTATCAAATTCATCATTTAAATATTTCCTTTCCAAGGACCCATTTGTAACCCAATGGTTAGCATTATGGAGGAAGATCTATTAATTTTCCAAATATATGATGAGACATCCTTTCAAGCGTACTTGTTTTAACAGTTTCCGCTAATACTCCAAGTTCACTTATATATAGAACTTATGTATTTAGCCTGTACCCCCACATTTGAGGTGTACCCCCATATTTCAAATATTTTATGAATATCTTAATTCATATTTAATATTTTCCTTTATGTGGGGTCATTCAATTGTAATAACTAGCATATGCTCCATGTTATCTACAATGTCTTAAGTCACTTGCGTGATTAAGATTTTCCTTTTACTTTGTCAAGGTACTTCATTTCCTTGAGATGAACTGATGACATAGTCATAACTATGTTCAAGTGAGGTTGTTTTAACCCTTTCCCTTTTAAGGAAACTTGGTTTCGAAGAATATAGCAACTTCACTTCAATAATCGTTCCCTTTGTCATATCGGGAATTTTAAATTTGTTCTTCACAAACCTATATGCATTACTAATTGTTTGCATATCCAATGGAAACGTAATCCATGGTTTTGGGTGTTATCTTAACCTCTTTAGGTTTAGATATTTCTACCTATACTAGGTATCCCCACATTTTGTCAAGTAAGACGGAACTTATCAATAAGGAGTTCAACCTCTCCTTACAAGTTCTATTCTTCATTTAGGTGTGTAAGTAACATTCGTTTGATAAATAAGTGTCAGCATCCCAATAATTATTTTTCAAACAATAATACATACTCTCCACAATTAAGATGAATCACTAACTCATTCTTTATTACTTAAACCTCTTAAGGTTTCATTTTTACTATTTCAAAAGATGTACTTTGCATTATCGAGTGCAAATATCAATAGAAGTAATGAAGAACTGATTTCCACAGAAGAAATCACATTTGGTTTGCGAATCAAACTTCATCTTAGGTAGTAATTTTAAATTCACTAGTCGACGGAATGAATTTAAATTTACAAGACCTAAATGAACAAGTCATAACACAAGCCAAGTAGGAAATAAAAACTGATATTTATTCTTCGCTCTTAGGCGGATTACATTCAGATCAAGGTACCCTTTTTTTTAATATAATACAATGACCACATTTGGTCAATTCAATCTTATGCCCCTAGGCTAAGTTGATCAAAGTCCAATGGAACATATCGATCTTCAGTCACATTGGCTTGAAGAGGGTTTCCATCTTGGTTGTTGATTCTAGGATGTCGACATTCCCTAGCCATATGCCCGGGTTTGCCACAATTAAAACAACTACCTTTGAACTTCTTGGCGGTTGTAGTTCCCCTCTTTACTTTCCCGGTGTTCTTCCTCTTGTTTCCGATACTTGTTTCCGCCAAGTTTACTTGCCGTCTTTTTGTCACTATACACATAGAATAGTGCATCTCGAGAAATTCCCAAAGTTCTCTTGCGGTCTTTATGCCACAACACACATAGTATTGTGCATCATCCAAGCCATTAAGAATATAATTGCGACACAAGAAATCGTTGTGATTCCATGTATCCAAGTCATTCTTTGCTTGGGGTTCATTCCCTTCGGATATCAATGGTGGATATTCCCAAAGAAATCGCACCAATTTTAATGTTGTCAAATAGACCAACATTTTTTGTTGCCACCTCTTAAAGTCCATCCCGGTAAGAATACCCGGTCTTTCCGCATGCACAAATGCATGAGACGGAGGGAGAGCATTATGAGGTGCAACCCTTGAGGTTGTACCCGAGCCAGGTGAAGGAGGTTTCTTACCATGAACCGAGAGAGACGGTGTAGTAGCGGGTGCAACATTGTTGAACGTTGCGTCACCTTGAGAAGGAGGCGTTACATCCCCTTAACTGGATGCGGTGGTGTCTTTCTCAGTTGCCATCTCTTGAAAGTCTTAAGAAGCGTGAAATAACTCTTACGATTGTTGGAATTTTGGTATGGCTTCTCAAGAACTTAACAGAAAAACTAACGGAGAATTTAACAGAGATTGGGAAAACTAGGAGACAAGTCGAGTCTTGTATTGTATACAATCTCCGTAAGAGTTATTTGTCCCGCACAGGTGCTTACGGTTGAATAACAAAACTCTCGTAAGATAAAACGACTTTACTATTAGTTATAAGGAGCACTCCAATATAACTAATCTAACGAACAAATGATTGTTTAGAACTTTGGACTTGAAAGAATTTGATGCAACAAGATAAAATGATTTGGCTATGTTAATCTATTTCAAATGTGGATAGAGAGGCTCAAATGACTGTATATATGAATTGAAATTCGGAGGGAAAGTATATAAGGAGAGTCAAAAGGTTTTGTGTCTTTTCCATTGAAAAGATGCAACTTTTCGAACAGCAGTGAAGGGCACGACTCGTGCCCCTTGGCACGAGTCGTGCTCACGACTCGTTCTCAAGCATTCCACTCGTTCTGATCAGTTTTGAGCAAATGGTCATCAAAGTCCATTCGTGCTCACGACTCGTGCTCAGAGTCCCCACTCATTCTGATCACCAGAGTGCACAATTTCATCAGCCAAAACGCAGTTTAACTCCAATTAAATCCAAACGATCTAATTGACCCTTTTAACCAACTCTCGTTAAGTCACAAAACTTTGTCATTAATTTCTCATTCACCCGAAAATGGTTTTGAAACAATAAATGAGTTTCATAATCTACACTTAATGTAGAATACATTTTGTAACTTGCTTCGTTAACTATTTAACGAATTCCGTTAGGAAGTTAGGTCAACGTTAAGTCAAGCTTAACTTTCGTTACCCATTTCCAACAGAAGATTAGGGCGATGAAGAGAGAAAGAGGCGAGATAAAGAGAGGGAGGGTATGGGGACGGGAGGAAGAAGGCCGTGGGTACATGAGAGGAGAAGATCGGCTGGAGAAAAAGTGAGTGACGGTTTTTGTTTTTGTTTATTAGATTTAATCCTGACCACTCTTTGTCTTTTCTCATATTAAATCTAGACCATTCTTTGTGTGGTGGTTGAAATCCACACCTATTGTAATATAGATGTTTTATTATTCTGTAATAATACTACATACAATATAATGCATAATACTGCATAACCATACAATACAACATTGATGATTACAGGTGGCGACGATGATCGGCGACCAGATTCCGACGAGCGGTGATCGAATTCCGGCAAGTGGTGACAGCGGGCGAGCGGCCGGTGGCGACGGTAGTAGTGGCAAGATGCATTATTGAGGATGTTGTATTATAATATTTAAATATTGCATATAGAATGCAATGTAATATAATAGTCCATAAGAACTTATAGGGTTTAAATTAATGAGAAAGTTGATTGGAAGTGATTTGTCCCAAAAGTAACATATGGGTAAATTTCCCTTTAAATTGACATGGGGATTAAGGAAATATGTTAGTGTAGTAGGTGTTGTGAGTATGAAAAATGAAGTAAAAGGAAGAAAGTGGGTTAGAGAGTAATAAACAAAAAGTTGTTGTGAGTGTCAAAGTGAGTGACATTGATTAAAGAAATAATATAATTTTTTTGCAAAATGAAAGTGTGTAATTTCAAATGAGATAACTTTTTGGATAAAAATGTAGTTTAGAACGGGATGAAGAGAGCATATACTATCTGCGTCACAGAATAAAATCAAAAACAAAAAAACAATTAATAAAAAAAAGTAACTTTGTAATTAACTTTTGAAGAAGAAAATTTTTTGACCTTAGGATGGGGGCGGTTGAGGATTAATTCTAGTAGTTATTTATCAAAAGTCAATAGGTATTTATGATTGAGCATTATTATATTTTGTCAATTCCTAATTATAGTTTTTAGTTTGACTTTATACTATTATTAGAAAAATAAGACAAAAATGGGTTAACAATAATAGTGAATTAAGGAAATAATTATACAAAACACTATTGAAAAAATAACTACTTACTAATTACGCACATAATTTGGTACATGTATTAGGAAATAATGGATGGCGTAGCTGAATGGCGGAGGCTTGGGGGACAAATTGTGATGCGATCGTATGAGATACTTGGGCCATATAAAAGAATTGTGGATGCGGTGCAACATTAATGATGAAGAAGCGACATTAATGGAGTGGGCAATGCGAATAAGATAAGGCAAATGTAAGAAGGCGCGTGGGAATATAGCTTGGCGAGCAATAGGGCCATGCGAGAAGCCTGGCCCAGCCTGGCCCAGCCGCCGAATGTTTATGAATGTGGGTATAAGGGGAGTCTGTTTGTCGGTGGATACCTCGTTTGGGGCGACATTCTCTGATTGTTGCCAATCCGGCATGGGTCCTGGAGCGTTACCAGGACACCGTCCCATTTGTCGCCTGCGTTCCTAACCCTAAATATTGGTGATGGATGATTGATGTGACAAGGTGAATAGTGAAATCCCACTAATTTGAGGTTGGTTGGGAGTCCTTCCTTGGATGATTGACAAGTGTCCCCCAATGTGCAAGGCACATGGGGGGCTTGGGAGTATATAAAAGATGAACAGTGTCATTTACATGGTATGTCTCTCTCTCTACTCTCTCTCTAAAACTTCCATTGATATACCCCCTTCCTTGATCATCTAACCTTATTCTCACGCCGGAGGGGGTACGTCGGAGACACCCCCGGCCTAGTTGACGTGATTTTCTTGTGTGTAGGCAAGCAATCAAAGAGGAGGCAGCCGAAGTATCCTCTACATTCAGCTCCCGTGCAACCAAAATTCTTATGGTAGCATCAGTTGGTTCCGTTGTCGGGACCGAAATCTTCCTCTTTGTGTGGTTGTTCAAGGTTTTGTTATTGGCTTGAAGATCACCGTCATTTCTTAGCTGCTGGGTTTTGTGTTCTTAGGGTTCGTATCCCTCGGCGTTGGTCCAGAAGTGGTGTTTAGGGTTGTTGTTCTGGAAAAGGGTTGTTGTGTTGTGGTTTATGATCATTAATAAGTCTATAAAGTGCCCAGGATGGTTCAAGAAAAGAATACCCAGACGAAGGATACTCGAAATCTGGAACTGGAGACGCCTAATCGCAAGGATGCCCGCGGGGCGAGATCGGGAACGGTGCGGGAAGGCGAGGTCCATACATCTGAGACGGATTCGGCAGTTAGGAGCGCCAGGAGGCGAGAAGATAGAGAGCGAGAAGCTAGGAACAAGGGAAAGACTGGAGAGCAAGATCCCGTTCCGTCTAAAACCAATAGTGCCAGGGCCGTAGCTGAGCGGCTAAGGAAGGAGAATGAATATATGATGAAGGTTCTCGCGAACAATGAGAGATTGAAAAAGATGGGCCAGGCACCTACTGTGATCCCGCCTGAGTGGTCGGTTGAAGTGGATGGCCAAGATAGGGGAAGGCGGAGCGCCAGTCAGAGTGCATCTAGGAGGAATGAAGGGCGAGCGAAGGATATGCCGCCGCCCGAGAATGAGGAAAGAGTTCATAGACGCCGAGATGGTGAAAAGGCGAGATCTGAAAGGGCCAAGAGAAGGCGTGTGGATCGCATTGAAGAAGGGAGGATTTATCATAAGTCAGGAAATTCGCGTGATGATTCTTATTACTTTGGATACGAAAGCGATGAGGGATCGACGGCGGACCGAGATTATGTGCCAAGTCGCTCGAGATATTCTGATGAGGAGACATATGTGAGAGAAAGATCGCACAGGTCAAGGCATTCTGACAGAGCCCGCCGAGATGAAGTGCCGCCACGCGATAGAGATCGTAGGCGGCGAGAAAGGAATGATAGAGAAAGAGCGGAAAAGGTCGTAGAAGCCGAGAAGATCGCGGAGGCTATCAGAGTGGCAGAGGCTTTGAAAGCCGTGGAGTTAGCCAAATCCGTAGAGGTAGAAAAGGCCAAGAAAAGCGAAGATGATAAGTGAAAGTCCGAGATGGCAGAAATGGAGAAGAAGATTAAAGAATTGGAGGCCGGAACCAAGCCCAGTGAAGTTAAAGGCTCTTATTTGGCCCCTTTCGCGAAGAGTATTCAGGTTGTCGCTCCCGACCCATCTTTCCGTATGCCCAATTTACCAAGCTATTCAGGGAGCACCAGGGCTAACACTCATATTGGAGGATTCGAGGTAACGTTGTCGCTATTGACCGATAATGAAGCCGTAATCTGCAAGGCGTTCGCAAGCACTCTTGCCGATCACGCCCTGGAGTGGTTCTTGGCGCAGCCGGCGGAATCAGTGTTAGGGTATCAGGACCTCAAGAATAAGTTTTTAGCGAGATTCAGTGGGTCAGGAGCCCAGCCCGCGCAAAAAACCGAGTTGTGCAGCTTGAAACAGAATGAAGGAGAGAGCATTTCGACTTTCACGGATAGGTTTATGGGAGTGGTGAATCGGATTGCTGATGTCAGTCAAAGCGAGATCATTATGTTGTTTAATTCAGGGTTGTTGCCTGGGCATTTCAAGGCGGAATTTTGTATGCGGCTGCCTAAGACAACTGGCGAGTTATATGAAAGGGTTAGAGCATATTGCAGTGGCACTAAGGAAGAAGTAGTCAAGGTCTCCCCTCCGGCAGCAGGTTCCGGCAGGAAGAGCGCTAAAGAAAGAATTGAGGTTGTGAAGGAAGAAACCAAAGGTGAAAAAGGAGGTCGCAACGGGAATCGCTCTAGTAGAGGCAGGGGCGGCCCTGGTAGAGGCCAAGACCAGGGAAAGATGATCAAGTTCAGTAGGTTGAACACTACTTTGAGCGAGATCTTTAGAAAAGAGGAATTCCCAGAGCCGTATCCCATTAGAGAAGGTTCTTATGCAGCCCGGGATCCAAACCAGTATTGCAATTTTCACAAGGATAAAGGGCATAGTACGGAGGATTGCTATAATTTGAGGAGGATGGTGCAAAGGAGGATTGATGATGGCGAATTTAAGCAGTACCTGGAAGGGAGTAAAGCGCGAGATGAAAGAGTGCGGCATGAGAGAGCACGGGATCGAAATGTTGTTGATGTGATTCAGGACCCATTGCCCAGTGTCGCTCAGTTGGATAATCAGATTATGATGTTGTCGCACAGTTTCGACATTCCTCCGTTTGCCGCCAGCGAGGACAGGGTGATTAGTTTTTCGAGAAGTGAGCTAGCTGCGACAAAAGGTCATGGGAGCCAACCAGTGATCATCACCATCTGTCCAGGAAACAATGTAGTGCAGCGTGTGATGGTGGATTCAGGGGCGAGCAGGAATGTTTTGTATTATGAGGCTTTTAAAAGGATGAATTATACTGATGCGAACTTGGTGCCATACAAGGGATATCTCGAGGGATTTACAAATCATTCAGTCAAGGTCAAGGGAACAATTATGTTGGAAGTAGAGATCGGTGAAGGTGACCTGGCGAGAAGTGAGCAAGTAGAATTTATGGTGATTGATCTGGTTTCCGCCTATAATGCCATAGTGGGATTCCTTTTCTGTTGAGCTTTGAAATGGTGCTGTCCATCCCGCATCAGAGAGTGAAATATCCTACTCCTAGGGGAGTGGTTTGTATAAAAAGTGAAGCTATAACAGTGGCGAGAAAGAAGAAGGAAATGATGAAAGCCAAGGGGGTTTCTACTAGTTCGATGACAACGAAGTCTCATTCTAGCCAGTTAAGGATTAACATGATTGAATTTGTGGAGACTGAGGATATTTGGAAAGTGACTGAGAGTATGAAGAATGGTACGGCTATGGTTGTCGCAGGGGCGAATGATGAGGCTAAGCGAAATGAGATGATGGTTACGCGACAACCTAATTATGTAAGCACTGAGCGGCATGTCGCAGAATAGTTGGATCTCGGTATGGAAGTCGTGAAAGTAAGGCCAAATCTGAGTTACTCTGGGGCAGTTCAATTTGTTCAGATGAAGGAGCCCAGAATTGAGGAAATAATGGTTGAAGACATTGTCGCTGAGTCTGAGGAGGATTGTGAAACAGTGGAGGTTGAGGATGAAAATGGGTGACCTACCGGCAACACATTCAATGATCCTGTGAAGGTGATTCCCGCCAGTACCCCAGTCAGTAGAAAGCGGAAAAGAATAGAGGTGGAAACTCTAGAAACCCGGGATGAGCCCGAGATTCAGGCTGGCGAGGAGTTGGAAGAAGTCGAGATCAACAGATACTTCCCAGAGCAGCGGGTTAAAATTGGGAAACAACTATTCAGGGATGAGCGAGAAAGGTTAGTCGAATTCCTAAAGGATAATTTGGATGTGTTTGCATGGCGGCCAGAGGATATGAGGGGGATCGATGAGAATGTCGCTTTGCATTGCTTAAATGCCGATCCCAATGTCGAGCCATTCAAGCAAAGGGTTAGACACTTGTCGCCAGAGAAGGAGAACGCAGTTATGGAGGAGGTTGACAAATTGCTAAAGGCGGGAATCATAGAAGAGATTCAGTATCCTGTTTGGTTGGCATGTCCTATTATGGTACTAAAGTCGAACAATAAATGGCGGATGTGCATTGATTTTACCGACTTAAATACCGCTTGCCCAAATGATTGTTACCCGCTACCTAAGATCAACAAGTTGGTGGATTCGATTGCCGGTCACAGAGTCTTCAGTTTTATTGATGCGTATTCAGGGTACCATCAGATCAAAATGTGCGAGAATGACAAGGCGAAGACGGCTTTTCGAACTCCCAAGGGTAATTTTTGTTACAAGATGATGTCATTCGACTTGAAGAATGTCGGCGCGACTTATCAGCGAATGGTGAATGAGGTCTTCAAGTCGCAAATTGGGTGAAACTTGGAAGCTTATATTGACGATATGGTAATAAAGACAAAAGAGTATGATCATGTTCTGGATCTCGCTGAGACGTTTGAAAATCTAAGAAGGAACTCAATGAAGTTGAACCCAAGTAAATGTACGTTTGGTGTCACGGCGGGAAAGTTTTTGGGTTTTCTGGTGAACAGGCGCGGGATAGAGGCCAATCCCGAAAAGATTCAAGCTCTATTGGATATGTCGCCGCCTGAGTCAATCCGCGAGATTCAGAGGTTAAACGGAAGGATTATCGCTTTGGGGAGATTCATTTCCAAGTTGGCAGAAAGGTGTTTGCCGTTTTTTAAGGTTTTGAAGGGGGTGAAGAGTTTTGTGTGGAATGAAGAATGTGATGTCGCTTTTGAGCAAATGAAGACCTATCTGGGTAAGCCGTCTTTGTTGTGTAGTCCTGTTGAAGGAGAGGAGCTATTGGTATATTTGGCGGCTTCAGATTTCGCGGTGGCTGCGGTTTTGGTTAGAGAGGAGAAAGGTAATCAGAGGCCGATTTATTATGTATCAAAGGCGCTGAGCGAGGTCGAATCATGGTACTTTAATGCCGAGAAGCTGGCCTATGCTTTGGTGGTGGCGGCGCGAAAACTAAGGGCTTATTTTGTCGCGCACACCATTGTCGTATTAAGTGACGCTCCTCTAAGGAAGATTTTGCAGCGGCCGGATGCCGCGGGAAGATTGCTGAGATGGTCTATTGAATTGACTGAGTTTGATATAAGGTACGAATCTCGCCGCGCAATCAAGGCGCAAGCTTTGGCAGATTTCATAGTGGAAACATCTTTCACAAGGTCGCATGAAGAGACAAGAGGAAATAAGGAGAAAGAGAAAGTGGAGAGGCAAGTTGGGCCCGGTTTGACGATAGAGAGGATAAGGCCGCCTGATTGTTGGGTTCTGTATGTCGATGGTTCGTTTTCAAAAGAAAGGGGCGGGGCGGGAATCATCCTGACCTCGCCTGATGAAGAAGTCAAGTATGAGAAAGCATTGAGGTTTAACTTTAATGTTTCAAATAATCAAGCTGAGTACGAGGCGTTAATTGCAGGAATAGAATTGGCGCGAGATATTGGGTTGGCCAAGATAGTGATTCATTCAGATTCCACGTTGATTGTCAATCAAGTGAAGGGTGATTATGGAGTTTTGAGTGCTGTTTTGGTGAAGTATTGTAATTTGGCGAGAAACTTGTTGGGAGCATTCGAATTTTGGGAGTTGGTTCAGATTGACAGGGCTGATAACTCGCGTGCGGATGAGTTGAGTAGGACGGCGGGATCCAATGGGCAAGGTTCAGCTAGCGAACCGCTATTGGAATATATAGATATGCCGGTAATCGACAGGCCACTTGTTTCAGAGATTGTCGATGCCGAGAAGAGTTGGGTCACAGAAATGAAGGAATTCTTGCTTACAGGAGAGTTGCCTCCTGATGAAGAGAAGGCAAAGTTGATTAAGGCGACATCGCCCAGGTTCACGGTGTAGGATGGAGTGGTGTATAGGAGATCTTTCTCAAAGCCGCTAATGAGGTGTGTTGAGCCAAGTATGGTGCAGAGAGTATTGTTTGAAATTCATGAGGGCATATGCGGAGGCCACCCTGGAGCGAGAACGCTGGCTGATAAGGTATTATTTCATGGATATTATTGGCCAAATCTGAGGAAAGATGCCCAGATGTATGTGAAAAAGTGCGAGAAGTGTCAGCGATTTGGCAACATTCCTCGACAACCAGCTACAGAGCAAACTCCTATTGTGCCGACTTGGCCGTTTGACATGTGGGGAATCGATTTGATAGGGCCTTTTCCGAAAGCCAAGGGGGGCTGCCAGCACATGGTTGTCACTGTAGATTACTTCACGAAATGGACAGAGGCAAAAGCTTTAGCTACAATCAGTGAGGATCAGGTGATAAAGTTTGTGCAAGAGAATATCTGGTGTAGATATGGAGTTCCAAGAGCTATTATTTCAGATCATGGCACTCAGTTTGGGAAGAAATTTTCGGCAGAATGTGCAAGGGTTAATGTGAAACATTGGATGTCAGCGGTATATAGGCCGCAGTGCAACGGCCAGGCGGAAGCGGCAAACAAGCAGATCATTGTCACCTTGCGCAAAAACCTGGAAGGAAGAGGAGGAGCGTGGCTTGAGGAATTGCCTATAGCTTTGTGGTATGTGCGAACTACCGTCAAAGGTTCAACAGGGGAAACTGCCTTTGCCCTTACTTATGGATCGGAGGCTATGGCGCCTGCCGAGATGGCGCTGCCGACATATAGGGTCGCTTACTATGACGAGGCGAGAAACGGGCAAAGACGGTGTAATGATTTAGACTTTATTGATGAAAAAAGAATGTATGCGAGAATGAAGATGATCAATTACAAGCAAAGGATGAAAGCCCAGCATGACAAGCGAATTAATAAAAGATCTTTTAATGTCGGAGATTGGGTCTTGAGAAGTGCGGAGGTGACTGGAGCCAAGCCAGGTTCACCAAGTTGAGCGAGAAGTGGGAAGGTCCATTCCAGGTGTCCAGCGTTGTGCGGGAAGGAACGTATAAGTTGCGAAAACAAGATGGTGAAGAGTTGAAGAATGCCTGGAGCGTTGACCATCTCAAGCGATTCTATCAATGAAGTCGCGGCGACCTTATTTTGTTTCCTTTTGATTATTTGCCGTAGATCACAAAAGTTGTATAACTTTTTCTTATTGTCTTTTTGATTGTCGCTAACAAGGAGAAGTTATGTAAAATTTGTCGATCTGATGGCCTGTAAATTTGTATATAGTATGAAAGTAAGGACGGGAAGTACTTTCAACACGATTGTCATGGAGTTGATAACTTGTAATACTCTGATGATTTTCTTCTTTGATGATGGTTGCATAAACCAGAGTGGGAAGATTGTTGCCGCTAAAGCTTAAAGATGAAGGGTTAAAGCTTGAAGATGGCGACCAAGATTGTTGCCGCTAAAGCTTAAAGATGAAGGGTTAAAGCTTGAAGATGGCGACCAAGATTGTTGCTGCTAAAGCTTAAAGACGAAGGGTTAAAGCTTGAAGATGGCGACCAAGATTGTTGCCGCTAAAGCTTAAAGACGAAGGGTTAAAGCTTGAAGATGGCGACCAAAACTACTGCCGCTAAAGTTTGAAGATGAATTGCAAAAGCTGAAGAAAGGGGCGGTGCCTTGGAGATAGTGGTTCCTTGGCACCAAAACTTGCGACCTGGAAGAGCGAAATGCCAGGCGCGGCGACCTAGAAGAGCGAAATGCTAGGCGCCTAGAAAAAGTCCCAAAATTTTTATGGGCGAGAAAGGGGCGGTGCCTTGGAGATAGTGGTTCCTTGGCACCAAACCTTGCGACCTGGAAGAGCGAAATGCCAGGCGCGGCGACCTAGAAGAGCGAAATGCTAGGCGCCTAGAAAAAGTCCCAAAATTTTTATGGGCGAGAAAGGGGCGGTGCCTTGGAGATAGTGGTTCCTTGGCACCAAACCTTGCAACCTGGAAGAGCGAAATGCCAGGCGCGGCGACCTAGAAGAGAGAAATGCTAGGCGCTCAGAAAAAGTCTCAAAATTTTTATGGGCGAGAAAGGGGCGGTGCCTTGGAGATAGTGGTTCCTTGGCACCAAACCTTGCGACCTGGAAGAGCGAAATGCCAGGCTTGGCGACCTGGAAGAGCGAAATGCCAGGCGCGGCGACCTAGAAGAGCGAAATGCTAGGCGCCTAGAAAAAGTCCCAAAATTTTTATGGGCGAGAAAGGGGCGGTGCCTTGGAGATAGTGGTTCCTTGGCACCAAACCTTGCAACCTGGAAGAGCGAAATGCCAGGCGCGGCGACCTAGAAGAGCGAAATACTAGGCGCCTAGAAAAAGTCCCAAAATTTTTATGGGCAAGAAAGGG
The DNA here is from genome assembly GCA_022495995.1 of Adenophora triphylla var. japonica. Taxonomy (NCBI): domain Eukaryota; kingdom Viridiplantae; phylum Streptophyta; class Magnoliopsida; order Asterales; family Campanulaceae; genus Adenophora; species Adenophora triphylla. The sequence goes on from JAFEMH010003156.1 coordinate 262,856, forward strand.
GCGGTGCCTTGGAGATAGTGGTTCCTTTGGCACCAAACCTTGCGACCTGAAAGAGCGAAATGCCAGGCACGGCGACCTGGAAGAGCGAAATGCCAGGCGCGGCGACCTAGAAGAGCGAAATGCTAGGCGCCTAGAAAAAGTCCCAAAATTTTTATGGGCGAGAAAGGGGCGGTGCCTTGGAGATAGTGGTTCCTTGGCACCAAACCTTGCGACCTGGAAGAGCGAAATGCCAGGCGCGGCGACCTAGAAGAGCGAAATGCTAGACACCTAGAAAAATAATATGCATATAGACAACGGCTTCAAGTCGCTACTTGAAGGAACCCGAAAAAGAAGTCCGATTGCCGCCAGATAGAAAGTTATTCACAAGGTATGTTGCCTATGATCCTAGCAATAAAGTAAGGCTGCCTAAAGACAAGCCTCTCTCTTTTGGAGGGAGTAGTATGTATATAGATAAGAGAAAGGGAAGAGAGTCTTCGATGATATCGAAGCAAAATTGGCGGCATTTCAAGGTTAATTCAGAACAAGTAACAATAAATAGAGCAATGACAATAATGATGAGTCAAAGTCGCACTGCGACATTCAAATAGTCAAAATAGGCATCAAGGAGCATTCACAACAATCAAAGGCATAGCAAAGTCGTTAATAGCAACATCTAAGTTATTACAAAGCAAAAGGTTAAGAGAGCCATATATAGAGGCAGAAGATAAAGTATCAAGTCGCAAACCGCGACACCAAACCAAAAAAGTAGGACTTAAATGTTCAAGTCGCAAACCGCGAGTTCACAAGCACGTCAAAATGTTTATGCCGCAAACCGCGACATTACGATAAAGTATTAAGTCACAAACCGTGACAACATACCAAAAAACAAATTTCAAGTGCTTAAGTCGCAAACCGCGACATCCCAAAAAACCAGAATACTAATGTTTAAGAAAGCAGATAAGTAAATTGTCTGAGGCAAACCACAAAATATTGTACGCAAAAAGAGAATCAATGTTGTTCAGGGAGCAGAGGGTTGGCTTCCGCCAGCAGAGGTGCGGGCAGCTCGAAGGGCTTCACGAGCAGCGTTTTTAGCGGCTAAGAGAGCTCGACCTTTTTCACCAATTAAGTCCACTCACATTGACAAAGCATCTTTTTTTATTGTAGCAGGAGGTTCCCAGACCGGTTTGCCTAGGAGCTCGTCTTCCGCAGCCAAAGCGCTAAGCTCTCCATCTTCATAAGGAACTATGGAGTGGCCGCGGCGACAAAAATCACTGTAGATCTGCTCCGACCCCCATTTGGCTATAAGCTCAGGAGTGATGGTCGGGATGTCCTCAGAGCTTGCCGCTGCCGCTCGCATGACATGGAGCAAGGCCTTGTCGTACATGTCCATGGCATCGCTCTCCGCTTTTTCCTTGTTGGCGGCAATCTCTTGAGTAAGGTCAGCGTTGATTGTAGCCTGGGCCAGATTGTCAGCTTCTAAGGTTTGAACCTTCTTCTCCAGCGCTAACTTTTCCGAGGAAATCTCCTTAGCTTTGTTCTCAGCTTCCAAGGCTTTGTCCTCGCTAGCTTTAAGTATCTCGGCCGCCTTCAGCTTCTCGCCCTGAAGTAGTGCCAGCTCTCTTTCCATCTCCCCACACCTATTCTTGTATTTTTCCTTCTCAGCGTTAGCTCGCTTGCGAGCTCTGTCCATCTTCTCAGACTCATGAGCTGCAATCTTGTACTTGTCTCTAAACCCGCGCAGAGTACTCGCTATCTGTAAAGAATTTAAAGAAAGGTTTAACACTTTGATGAAGATGGTAAAACAAAAGTAAAGAATAGAGCGGCAAACACTTACACCACAAATCTGAAGGCCGGCAAAGTTCAAAGACAGGTCGGTGTCTTGTTCAATTACTTCCTTTATTGCCGCCTTGTCGCATATCCGCTCAAGCATGCCGGCCCCAATAAGACTGTTGTGATGGTCGCGGGAATGAATGTTAAAGCCTTGCAGTGGGGGAACAGAGGCGATCTCCACACCAAGATCGTAAAAGCCATCTCTTTCCGTATGCATTTCAAAACCTTCTCTAAGCCAGCTCACCAGCTCGGCCTCACCCTCAGTTGATTCTTCCACGGCCTCCGTTTCCTCCTCAGTGCGCCCCCTTTTGTGAGGGCGGGAACCAGAAGATCGGGGGGAATTGGCCGGCGGGATGGACTCTTCCACGGCCACCTCGGTACCCTTTGCACCAGTCTCTACTTCCATTTCCTCTTCTCGCTGCGAAACGACGGATGATCTTAGGGGAGTTTTGGCTCTGCTGGATTTTCGCGTCTGGCCCACTGCTCTCTCGGCGGCAACCGTGGATTTCTCGCGAGCTATTGCCTCTGCGTCATCCCCCTCATGAGAGACTGGGAGCTCCAACTCAGTAGCCTTGGATAAGTCGGCTTGGCGAGCATTGGTAAGTCACTTGCGACGACTATCAGACTTAAGAGCAGCAGCAGCACGTCTATCGGAAATGTCCATGAGTCGAAATCCTGAGTTGGAAAGAGACATTTAATAAAGAGAGATAGAAAAAACAAAGTAAAAAGTATAAAGGCGAGATACTTACTTAAAACCTCATACATGGCATTGCAACAATGGCCTTTCACTTGGCAAGGTCCACATTCGGCGGCAAAAACATTCCCAGAATGAAGGTCCCAACCAGGATAGGGATCAAGTGGCTCTATGATCAGGCAAGATTCGTTGTCAGGGTAGCGGTAATCAGGAAGACCAACTTTTCTAAGTAATGAAGGGCGAGACAGTATATCTCGCCACGAAAACAATGCCAGCCCTGTGTCAGAGGCATCCTCTAAAACCTTAAAAATTTTAGCTTTTAGCCTAGTGTCGCCGGAAACTAAGGCATTGCGGGTTAAGATCTTGGTGTGAATGTCGCCAAGGTCACAAGGGTGAGTCCAGCCTATGCGGGATGTAATAAAGAGCGGGTTAGATTGCCATTTATGGACTTTTCTAGGTAGAGGGGTAAGAAGTCTGGGTTGCTTGTACTTGACTGAAAGTCGATTTTCAACAACCCCCTGCCTCTGGGATACGGCAGTATAACCGTCAAACAAATTAACAAATAGGGGAATAGTGGGTTCTTGTTTTAATGCCCTACAAATCACCAAGTAGCTCGTGAGGATCCTAATAGCATTAGGATGAAGGTCGACAATCGCTGCATGAGCATGGATTAAAACGGCGACAAGGAAAGGATCTATGGGAATCCTCAAACCGGCGTCTAATTGGGATGGAAATACTATAACCCCATCATCCCTATTCCGCATAGCGGCCAGAGACAAGTCCCCAACGTATGGCTCTACATGATATATGTCCGGGTTAATCCCGTACTTAACATAGTATTGAGTTTGCAAATTGGTATAAGAGGAACTGCTGGAGCCTGCGACCTCAGGGTTAGAAGAACCCTGCGAGATAGGTTGTCGCTCTGAGGTCTCGGCCGCCAGGGTATCCGAGACATCATGATCAGAAGTTGAGTTGGAAGAAGACATGACCTGTGAATAGAAGGGAGGACCAAGTAAATTGGGGGCTATGATAGTGCCAGAAAATTCAGTTCAAGGAAAGATAGATGTCGCAGGCACGAGTGGGGTGTAATGTTGTGTAGAAAGTGTGCATGGGATAAGACGTGCGTGGGAAAAGAGGGGATCCTTAGTTTCCCAAGGCCTTCATAAAGGGCAACATCTGACTCATGTCGCCTAAACATGAAACGAAGATCCGCAAGTGAGTTTCAGGCCCATGCCCTTATCCCTCTTTTCTAAAAACCCTCCCCCATTTATTGCTCTCTAACCAAGTTTAAACAGGTTTTAGAAAATCATTTTGTCATTCATGAAAACAAAAACTCGCAGGCGAGAATTCAAGCGAGAATTCAAGCGAGAATTCAGAATTAAAAAATAATTACCTGGAAAGTTACAGACAGGAAGGAAGGTTTGAAGAAGTAGCCGGAAAGGGAGCTGGAAAGCTCTATGCGCCACCTGTTTCTCCTTGGTAATGCCTTGGAACGCTCCGGAGTATGCAGAGAAATCGGAAAGAGGGTCACCGGAAATTGGGGCGTCTTTGGTCTCTGGGAAATGGAGGATGCAAGATGATGGTGAAGGGTTTTTAAGCTCCGAAAAGTTAGGAGTGGAAAGGTTTGGGGGGGATTTCCAAAAGATAATTAAGGGGGTGTGATTTTTGAAATTCCCCCCATTATTGTGAACATTTAAGGAAGAGACGGCTCGTTTCCCAAGGAAGGCGTACGGTTGTCAATCCGTCTGGCTCGCCCCCCACATCGACACGTGTCACATAGGTAACGGTTCGATCCTACATCTCGCCAAATTGGGCGAGGATTCACGAGAATCACCCGGCTTCAAGGAAAGTTCTCGCCTGGGCTTCTGATGCAATTGTATGAGATGGATTGGGCCCAAAATACCAGGGATCAGGCCCATTAGATCATAATGGGCCGATCCACTATACTTGGGCCATATAAAAGAATTGTGGATGCGGTGCAACATTAATGATGAAGAAGCGACATTAATGGAGTGGGCAATGCGAATAAGATAAGGCAAATGTAAGAAGGCGCGTGGGAATATAGCTTGGCGAGCAATAGGGCCATGCGAGAAGCCTGGCCCAGCCGCCGAATGTTTATGAATGTGGGTATAAGGGGAGTCTGTTTGTCGGTGGATACCTCGTTTGGGGCGACATTCTCTGATTGTCGCCAATCCGGCATGGGTCCTGGAGCGTTACCAGGACACCGTCCCATTTGTCGCCTGCGTTCCTAACCCTAAATATTGGTGATGGATGATTGATGTGACAACGTAAATAGTGAAATCCCACTAATTTGAGGTTGGTTGGGAGTCCTTCCTTGGATGATTGACAAGTGTCCCCCCATGTGCAAGGCACATGGGGGGCTTGGGAGTATATAAAAGATGAACAGTGTCATTTACATGGTATGTCTCTCTCTACTCTCTCTCTAAAACTTCCATTGATATACCCCCCTTCCTTGATCATCTAACCTTATTCTCACGCCGGAGGGGGTACGTCGGAGACACCCCTGGCCTAGTTGACGTGATTTTCTTGTGTGTAGGCAAGCAATCAAAGAGGAGGCAGCCGAAGTATCCTCTACATTCAGCTCCCGTGCAACCAAAATTCTTATGGTAGCATCAAATTGGCATTCAATTTCCAGGTGACGGGCCATCATGGGTAGTTAGGCTATATTTGGCCATCAAAATCAACCGTAATGTTGGGCTTAGGGCTTCGTTCATACATTGTGTGTATTTTAGTGTATTTCAGACTGCCAGTTAAGTGTAATTTATATTGACAATGCGTGTACTTTAGATTGCCGGTATGGTATTTTATACCGTTAATACATGTGTTTTGGACAGCGAGTGTATGTCTTTTGAATCACTAGTGTATATATGTTAGAATGCCAGTTTGTGTGTTCAAATGTGCTAATATTGATATAAAAATGTAGCAACTCTTCTACTATAATTATAAACACACTGAGATTTGAAGTTAGATAAAAAGTGTGTATGTTAAACAGTGCTAGTTAGAGTGTTTAAAAGTGTTGTGCGTGTTAAAGAGTGATAGTTTATGTTTTAAAAAGTGCCAGTGTGAGTGTTTACTGAGTGTGTGTTAAACAATGCCAGTGTGTGTGTTATTGAATGTCGGCGCGTGAGTAATTGAGAGTCAGTATACTTTTAATGAGTGCTAGTGTATGAGTACTCAATTGCCAGCGCATATCAGCGGTGGTGTTAAAAAAATGTTGATAATTTTGTTAAAAAGTGTCAGCAGCAGTAATGTTAAAGAGTGCTCGTTCATGTGTTATTGAGAGTGTTATTATAAAAAAAAGTACTCCCTACGTCCCAGATTAAGATTTTTAGTTTGATTTGACACGAAAATTAAGAAAATGTAAATGTTGTGAGTAAGAAAAGTAAATTAGGAAAGAGAAAGTGGATGGGAAGTTTTTGTTGTGAAAATGACAAGTGAGTGCCATTGTCCATTTTAGGTAATAAAACAACTAAAAATCTTAAACTTGGACACACCAAAAAGAAAAGCAATAACCTTAAACCGGGATGGAGAGAGTAATAGTTTTATTATAAAAGAGTATCAGTTCATATGTGTTTTAAGTGTCAGTGCACGTGTAATAGAGTGCTAGTATTAGTGTAAATAAATAGTATTAGCATAAAATAGTGATAGTGTAAATGTAAAAAAGTGTCAATACATGTGTGTTTAAGTGTTAGTACGAGAGTAAAAGAGTGTAAATGTTAGGATAAAAATTATATGTAAAACACTGACATCATAATTCACGTAACTGGTATTCAATTTCTAAAAAAAATGGGGAAGGGTGGGTTACACCTAGACATGTCCAAACGGTTTCGGTTCCGGTTCTCGGTTTCGGAATCGTCGGTTCCCCGTTCCCAAATAGCCGGAATCGTATTCGAACCATATTAATCCGGTTCCCGGTTTCCGGTTCTATCCGCCGGTTTCGGTTCCGATTCCAACGGTTTCACCGGTTCCATCACCATCTAACCTTTTTTTTTAATCCAAACCTCTTAAGACAGTAAAGACGCTAACTAATGCTTTTTTTTTTTTACTTGGGGAGTATGTTTTTGGAAAGAATGAGAAGTAGACAAAATTTGGTTAGTATATTATTAAAGATAGAATAAAAATTCTAACAATATTTTTAGAATTTAAATAAAACAATACTACACTACAAGTACAATTACTAAATAAATGCTAAATATTACATTTAACTTACATTGAGTTCTGGTTCCCGGTTTCGGAACTGTCGATTCCCGGTTCTGCCGGTTCCTCGGTTCCCAATATGGTGGATTCGTATTCGAACCGTTTCAATCCGGTTCCCAGTTACGTTCGGTTCCCAGTTTCGGCGATTTCCGATTCTCGCCGATTCCCGATTCTGATTTTACCCGCTGATTTCGTCAGTTTCCGATTCTATTTGGACATGTCTAGTTACACCCAATAATCCACGAATTGCAAATTTCAAGCTCTTATCTAAATTCAAAATTGACTCCTTTGACTAGGACTAGGACTAGGACTAGGACTAGAACTAGGATTAGGTGGATTGCTTTTCTTTGAAATTTGAAATGAAAGGGGAAATTTATTTAAATTAATATTGTTAGGATCAGATAATCTACTTGTGTGATGATAAATGTTTAATAGAAGCACCTGAAAGTACAATTTTTTTTTTTTTTTTTGATACCCAGATTTCCAGCTTCGTCGGACTAATCCTGGATCACCAGATATCGGCCCCACAGTATGCTGGTGAAGGTAAATCGCGGGATGTGCCATATCCAGCCAGGGTGGCAGTACCCCTTATACTCCAGAGCCCCAAGGGAGCCCTCCTACAAGGCATTTACATCACTCTTACATCACCAATTGGCTGCTCCAGCTGTTTCTGCCGAGACAATTACATCACTCTTACAACATCAATTGGATGCTCCAGCACCTGAAAGTACAATTTGTGCTCTCAAGGAATAATGCATCAGTCGTTGAAGTTGGAATAGTCGATACATGTGAATCCCGACGTAAGTCATGTTATTCCGAGTGTCATTCTCTTTCTAAAAAAAATTATTTTTTCTAAATTTATAAAAAAAAACTGATTTTTTTTTTAACATTTTGGAATCAATATTATGGAGTGGAGTATATTAAAGGTTCATTCTTTTAGCACTGCGATTATCAATTTTTTACACACTAACCCTTGTAAAAGTAACACGAAAGCAAATGTAAAGTTGTAATTATATCCTTATTGAAGGGTCCCAAAAAGGAAAAAAAACTCAGCTCGAATTATCGGATGCAATGACGTGAATCTAACCAATAATTTTCCCGCCCGCTCAAACCTAGATGCTTCCACTTAGATAAAAGATCACAGCCGTCCATTTACCTTCCTATAAAATCTCAACGCCACGAGATAGGGATGGCCATTCACGATTTCGATTCCGATTCGAAATCGCCGGTTTCGATTTCGGAAAAGGTGAAATCGAAACCAAACCGTCGGTTCACAGTTCCGGTTTCAAATCGGCGGTTCAACGGTTTTTTTTTTTTTAATAGAAAAACTGTTTTAGAATTTTTTTATTACTGAATTTTTTTGCAAAAACTTATATAAAAAAAGATAGAAAAATTAAACAAATGAAAGTATATAAAAGAAAATAGGAACGGACACGAACTACCCTTTATTATTTTTTATTTTTTTCATTAATTAGGAAATAATATTTTAGAATTTTTTTATTAGCGGTTTTTTTTTTTTTTTTGCAAAAAGGTATATAAAAAAAGATAGAAAAAAACTAAATAAATGAAAGTATATAGAAGAAAAGAAGGACGGACTAACCTATATTTATTTTTTATTTTCTTTTAATTTTTTATTTACTAGAAAATAATATATTAGACTTTTTTTAATAGTGATTTTTTTTACAAAAATGTATATAAAAAATAGCAAGAAACTAAACAAATGAAAGTATATAAAAGTAAAGAGGTACGGACTACCATATATTTATTTTTTATTTTCTTTTAATTTTTATTGACTAGAAAATAATATTTTAAATTTTTTTTTATCAGTGATTTTTTTTTACAAAAAGGTATATAAAAAAATATAGAAAAAAAAACTAAACAAATGAAAATATATAGAAGAAAATATGGACTGACTATCCTATATTTATTTTTTATTTTATTTTAAATTTTTATTGACTAGAAAATGATATTTTAGACTTTTTTTTATTAGTGATTTTTTTTTTATAAAAAGGTATGTAAAAAAAAGATAGAAAAAAAAACTAAACGGATATATTCTGACGAATCTAACGGTTCGATTAACGGTTTCTAACGGTTTCGGTTACGATTTCTGACGGTTTCGGTTCGGGCGATTCAAAACCTTCGGTTCCGGCTCGTGACGGTTCCACGGTTCTGGGTCGATTCTGGTTCCGATTTGGTTACCCTACCACGAGACCCTACAGATTCAGCTAATTGACAAAAGTACCCTCAACACACATTTTTCCGCACATACAATTTTCCGACTACAAATTTGGGTCATTTGCCTTGCCTCCTCCTCCCCCAACTGTGAAGCTCTAAAATCTGTTACGTGACTCACACACACACACACACACACACACACACACACACAAACAAACATGATCATAACGGTTTCAGATTCTCCCATCTCGCAAACAGCATGTTCCCCCTTCTTCGTAATCACGAGCTTATGAACTTCTAGAATTCTACTCCCTTCCTATTGCCAATTCAGGTGCGAATTCTCCTTCTTCAATCTCAATGAATTTACTCATATAATAATTGAAGAAATATGATCGACTTCTGCGTTGATTTCTCTGTGTTTCATATAAGTATGATTAATCAGAAGACCGATTCTCGTGTTGTTCATCTCGCATTTCAATTGAACTTCTGTTTTGAGCTTAATTTGAATGGATTTGTTTGATGAATTTTGTTCAGGTTTGAATTGGCTGAGGAATTCATGTTATTGTGATTGTATTATACAAATGGAAAACTATACCTCAACTAGCTATGGCGGCGCCACTGATTACTCTTCCATTTTCCCGGCCGGTCGGCCGCTCATCTCACTGTCGCCTTCCGCTTACTCTGACACGAACAATACCGCCGTTGACTTCAGCCAGTTTATCGATCGTGCACCGTTTGAAGACCTCATTGATCGCCGGAACTGGTGTCTGTCTCAACTTCGGAGTACCGCAAAGGAAGCTGAAGCGCTTCGTGAAGAGAACATCAATCTCCAAATGACTAATACTGAACTGAACAGACGATTGAATCTGATGCGTCAAGCTTCTCTAGGCCACTACTTTCGGCCTCCTCCGTCATTGCCGCCGCTGTCTTCGGTTACTGATAATTTTCACCGGATGATGATTGGAGAGAAAGCAGCCGCCACTGGAAGGCGTTCGTGGAATGAGGAAAATGCGGCGGCCATTAAGGTCGTGAATGATCCGGTCGAGAGGTCGGACGATGACCGGGTTAAGTTGCCGAAGAGTATTTCAGTCCGGTCTAGTGGATACTTGAAGACGGTTCAAGGCGGTGGGACCAGTGAAGGTCAGATTCGTGTACCGAACAGGGTCAAAACTGCAACTGAAGCGGTAATAATACATTTTTCTACTTTCATATGAAATTGTCATTGACCAGTGTTCTAAAAGACCCCGGCTAAGGGCGTCTAGGCTCCACCTATGCGCTAGGCCCCTCTCCAACGCCTAGTTCTAAAACCCGCCTAGGCCCCGACTAATCTCGACTAATCCTGACTAGTCCCCGCCTAGGCGCTAGGCCTGGCTCCGCCGCCTAGGATCCGCCTATCGCTTTTTAGAACCTTGCCATTGACAATTAATGCTGAAATCAATTTATAATGTGATTTTAAACCGACAACTTTTTGTTTTTGCCGGGTGCTATGCTTGTTTGTTGTCACGTCTTATATGTAAATTACTAAATTCTTCAACGATTATCCTTTGCTGTTTTGGGAAGAAAACATTATGTGCTTGACTAATCCTTTCATCCCCAATTAAAGGCCACACTTTAATTTTTGAATGTCAATTTCACTACCTCCTGAATTCATATTTATCGTATATTTGCTTTAGAGAATTAACTCTATAATGTATGTAAACTACTACAATCTCATTTCTAGGAAATAAAATTTAAAAAACCATCTAATTGAAATCAAATTTCATTTGGAACATAGTCAAATAGACATTGAAAAGTTTTTCAATGCTACTTTTTCATGGGACAGAGGGGATATCTAGTTTTGCCTCAGCCTACTTTCTCAAGTTTGTAAGCTACTTGACCTGGCAATACAATCCTATTCCTTGTTTGATATTAGGATCTCAGAAAGAGAGTGGCTAAAGTTTATCAAAGTATCTTAGTTTCTTGATTACTTGGACTTGATTCAGTGATTGCTAGTATTTGGTTCTGCTTAGATGGTAATAAGGTGACGATTGGTTTGAGATCATAATTTACTCTTAAAACCCCATTCTCTGATTGTTGTCTCAATATATAGTGTTTTGTTATATATAGTCAAATATCATTCCAAGGTAATTAGTTGGCTTATTGCTCTAAGTAGTTTTTGGTGTGCCAAGTCTGTGTTACTTATTTGTTTCATTTTTCTCCTTTTTGGGTTTGTATCGATAGTAATAAGGTAGACCTGCCCTTTTAGGTCTTGGTTAAAAAATCATGCTTTGCCCCGGATTGAGATCATTATCTACTAAGTTAATGTAACGTCGTCCATGTCCGTTTCTGCATTATCTGCCTCATGCATTCCCTTTTTGATAGCTGTCAAGCAACGTAGAAGGTTTAGCCACTTTGTGCATGAACAAGTTAGCTTCACTGATTATCTACCGACTGGAACTAGTTTAGACAGGTGACTCTGTTTTCCAGAGAGTGACTTAAGTTTTCCAGAGAGATCATCTCTCCCCTGTACATGTCACTTTAACCACCATAGTTTTCCCGGTCTTAAATAGCAAGAAAGTAAACCTATCACAAATACATGCAGTATTATTTATATGTTGATTGGGAACATAGTTATTAAAAGCGCGCCTAGGCTCCGGGCGCAGAGAGGCTCAGCTTTGGAGCCTGGATTGTGCTAGGCGAGGCGCTGTTTCATAGGCGAGGGATTAGGCGCGCCTAGGGCTGAAGCACGAGCCTTGATGGTGTGCGCCTAGGCTCCGGGCACAATAATTGACCAACAATTAAATCGTAATTAAACCTAATACGCGACTAATACTCTTCTCTGCCACGACTCTCTCACGTACACGTGTCATAACTCTGTATAAGAGTAGCGATCACTAGGAACTCCTTCAAACTAACAACGACGACCTCCGGCGACCTGGGAAGAGCTCCGGCGATCTCCCTGATCACTTGATGTTGTATGTATACTATATTTTTAGTATAGTATACATACATTTATGACATATAACGTATGTTTGTGCTTGTTTCTTTTATGACTTATAATGTATGTTTGATTTACTACTTGCATTTGATTTATTGCTCATCTTGATGTTGTATGTATACTATATTTTTAGTATTTAAAGGCATTTTTGCGTCGTCACTCGGGCTCGCGCCCGCCTTGCGCCTAGGCTCCGGGCACACCTTTTGCGCCTTGGTGCGCCTTGGGCCTTTAATAACTATGATTGGGAAAAAGAAAGCTAATGGCATAGTACAGGAGTCAGACATGCATACAAACATCTCTACATGAATGACTAGCTGTGGATGCTACATTATTTGAAAACTTTAAGCGATTACATGACTACAAATTTTTTGGTCATACTTAAGTTCAATCGTAGTTTGTTCATAATCATGCAATGTTTACGCATAGTTTTCTCATTTAATTGTTAATAGGTTAAAACACCAAAATCCATGACGTATATGTATATGATTGTATACATTTTCTTTAGATAATGCTAATCAAATTGAGTGGAAGTTCAACATTGTAATTGAACTTTGTATGCTTCCTTGTAATGAGATGTTTTGGATTCTTGAAACCTGATTTAAATTCCCTTAATACTAGAAATCATTAACCATGTCTGCATATACTAGAAATCATTTAATTATACTCTAAATTTTGCTGGTTATAGTATCTGATTTATTTCCTATTTTGATGAAAATAGCAAAGGGTATATGTGTGTGGGGGTAAGAAAGAGAATCAACCTCTGGAATTAGATGTATTCAACCAAGGAATGACAAAGACTGAGCTATGCAACAAATGGCAGCAAACTGGAGCCTGCCCATACGGAGAACACTGTCAATTTGCTCATGGCATTGGTGAACTCAGGCCAGTCCTTCGTCACCCACGCTACAAAACTGAAGTTTGTCGCATGATTCTGGCTGGGGATCATTGCCCTTATGGCCATCGCTGCCACTTCCGCCATTCCCTTACAGAGGACGAGAAGCTAATGGCTCAGCAGATGAAAGCAATGACATCACTTAAGCTCTAGAGGTCGAGTCAGAGTCAGAGTCAGCAATGCAAGTAAGAAAATTATAATTTGCCTCCAAACAAATATAGATGTTTATAATTCTTCAGACATTGGGACAAAAATAATAAGAATATTGCAACATAACTTGAAAATAAGATAATATTACGAATTGGTAAAAGATAAGAGGGGAATTGAGCTTATTCATGTTCATAATTGATCTGGATGATATATCTTAGAAACTGGTTGTATGCTGTGAGTTGTAGATACATTGAAATTGTGTGCAGTTACTGGTGCACCCTAGACAAGAAGAGGAACTTATGCTTGGAATTGTTTGGTGATATTAATTTGTCAAATACTTTGTAAGTTGCCTTCGTAAAAATGCAATTTGAAAAGCAAATACTTGATTCATTGATTTTATTTTTAATTTTTTGTTGAACAAAGATGTTGTTTGATGTTAAACACTTACCTTATGGTGTTCATTGTGCTCTCTGGTGCAAGAGATGCTTGTTTTGTTAGTGTTAGTGTAGATTCATAACTCTAGCCCTTACCTTCCCATAGACAACAGTGAGCTCCTATTACGACCAAAGTATCACCTCTTGATACGGATTTTGAACTGTTGCTCTTGGGATTATATTGTTGCTTCACTATAGCGTATGGCCAAGATGCAGTCACAGCCCCAGTTTTGATCAGTTTGAGATTTACTTCATATGGGATCCGGCTCAACCCTATTTATGTCTCAAAACAGTGGGTCGTGACTGCATCATGGTTGCATGATGCAACGGAACAACTGAAGCTTGGGATCAGCAGTTCCTTGTCCCTCCTTGTTACTAGACTTGATCATTGTGCTACAATATACTCCCTTAGTGTCCAAGGTTCTTATTTTTCTTTTTGGTAAGTCCGAAATTAATATTTTCAATTGTTTTATTACTTAAAATAATGGATAATGGAATCCACTTGTCATTATTACAACAAAAACTCTTTATCCATTTTATCTCTCCTACTTTACTTTTCATACAACAACGTTTACTTTTTCTTAATATTCGTGTAAAATATAAAATCAAACTATGAACCTTATTGCGGGATGAAGGGAGCAATATACTAGGCGTTATAGAATTGGGCTGGCACATGACCCAACAATATGGGCCAGTCAAAACTCCTTATATCAGCCAACTCTAACCCTAATACCAAACTACTTTTTCTTATATACTATATTGTCTCTTCCACATCTCCATTCAACCAAAGTCAGATAGGGTAAAGAAAGAGATGTGAAGATTTGGAAGATCCATTCGAATAACCTGATTGGGTTTGTGTCTCGTTTTTCCCAATCCACCCATTCCTTTGGTTTCCCAAGATTCATCTCTTCTTTTTTACCCTCAAATTAAAAATCTAGAGAGAGAGAGAAAAAAAGAGAGAGAGAGATTAAGGTTAGTTTTAGTTTTAGTTTTAGTTTTAGTTTTGTTCTTCTGATGAATGAATTATGATTAAGAAGGAAAAGAAGAGAATTTATAGAGGACAGTTGGCATGGTGTTCTATTAGGGTGCCCTCCCGAGTTTTAATAAAAAGGAAGGAAATTTAATATATTTTTAACAGTATAAATCGAGATACGAACATGTTGGTTTGTGTCTGGTTTTTCCCAATCCACCCATTCCTTTGGTTTCCCAAGATTCATCTCTTCTTTTTTTACCCTCAAATTAAAAATCTAGAGAGAGAGATTAAGGTTAGTTTTAGTTTTAGTTTTTGTTCTTCTGATGAATGAATTATGATTAAGAAGGAAAAGAAGAGAATTTATAGAGGACAGTTGGCATGGTGTTTTATTAGGGTGCCCTCCCGAGTTTTAATAAAAAGGAAGGAAATTTAATATATTTTTGAACAGTATAAATCGAGATACGAACATGGGCTTGTCCGGGTAAGGCCCAAGTGGATTGGACCCTAAACATAATCCATCAAGTTATAGATACGAGGTAAGGCATGGGCTTCCTCGTCCATCTATCTCGGCATCAGCAAGGCCGACCAAGGCTCAGCAAGCAGACAAACAAAGCCCAACTCAAAGGGCCGAGGAGACCTCCCTCGTAGGACGAGATCATCTCCCTTGAGGACGAGGTACATCCCTCGGTTATGATATCATCACGACGGGCTTCACTTATTCCTCCTTCCTTCCCCGGCTAATCATGGACCGAGATGGCCATGTATGACGAGGAAAGGAATATTTGCATCTCGACATGTATGACGAGGAAAGAAATATTTGCATCTCGGCATTTCGGCGTGAGCTTGTGCAGTCCTATTCCAATAAGGACAATAATTAGTTATAATCTAATCAGGATTGTAACCCCCTATATCAATTCAAGTCAAGTAAGGACTCTCAAACAGATATAATCCTCCTAGGATTATATCTTATCTCTTTACACCCAAGTTCAACATGTATTCTACGTATCCATCCTTATAAATAAAAGCCATTATTTTCATATTTTGGTACGTGATCTCTTTGACTCGAAGCTCTGTCAATTTGATTTCTCTCTATACAAACCGTGAACTTACTCTCACGCCGGGGGGCCTTCGCCGGTGAAGCCCCGGCTTAGTTTACGTTTTCTGTCTTATTTTCAGTCTATTCAATCGCCGAAGTACAACCGACCGCTGGATTTGGGCTGATTCTACTTTTTGGCATCATCAGTTTGGTTCCATTGCCGGGAATCGATTCATACGCCCATTGATTAGCCTGAAATTCACTCGCCTGAAAAGTATTTTCGGCCGGATAATTCTTGAATTTGGCCGAAAATCGCACAGTTTCGTTTTCTGTTCTATTTATTTTCGCCGAATTCTGCAGGAACAATCGTTTTGGCCAGAAAGTTGGAGATTAAACAATTGCAATTGAACTTTGTTTGTTGGCGTTCCAGATCTGTTCCAAATTTTGGCCGAAAAAGTGGTGATTTTGGCCGAAAAATCTTGTTTTGTGGGAAAAGTTGTTTCGTTGGCAATTTTGGGCAATTAAGAATTTTGTTGAAATCACAGTTCTTGAATTTCAATGGAGAACGAAAATACCATTAGCGTTACCAATGAGGAGAACCGAGCTAATGCAGACGGGATCCCTCCAAACACCGAGGTACTTCCTCCTCCACCTCAACTTGAAGGACCGCCTCCCCTCGGCATGACTCTCCGTTATATGGGACAGCCAGCTGCTGAGGGGACAGGTGCAAACCTTCCTCCTCCTCGTCATACTCGTCCACGAGGGAAACGAACGAACAAGAAGACGACGAGGAACGACGACGTCGGACGAGCTGAGAACACCCAGCCTGCCGACCGACGTACCTTGTTGCACCAACAGATGGAGACTTTGCAGAGAATTTATGAAACTCAGGCTGTTTTACTGCAGTTGGATCCAGAAAACTCGATGGCCGAGTTCATTAGGCCTTCGAAGTCGGGCAACTCTCGTGGAAGGGAAACTCAGGGTGAGGGACGAGATAGCCAGAAGAGTCCTCCTCGTGGCCGAGATCCTCCCCGTGAGCCTACTGTACCACCTAAGCAGAACCTCCGAGATGCTCCTCGTCCTCGGCCTAATAATCATGGAAACGAGAAGGAGGTGGTGGACCTAAGGAGCCACTTAAATTCAAAAGACCAGGAGGTAGACTCAAAAGACTTACGAACGAGGCTCAGTCTGTCCCGGCGTTTATCCCCTCCTCGTCTCGGCATGGTCCCTCGTCATAACCATCATCGGCGTGATTCTCCTCATCCCCGGCGTGACTCACCTCGTCCCCATCACTTTGCAAGGCCAAGGAATCCACAGCCATACCGAATGGTCCTTGGCGGCTGTGAGGGAGAGCTGAGAAGGGATCAAGTACCTACTAGACGAGGAGAGAACCTTCGTGACGACGAGGAAAACAGTAGGGTGAATGGTCATCCAAGAGATAGATCTCATCGTAGTTCCCATCGGAGTTCTCACCGGAGTACTCACTCTAGCACTGAGAAGGGAATTGAGGCCAAAGAATGGCAACTCTTGAAAAAGAGAATCAACGACATGGAGAAGGGGAAGAAGGACGACGAAGATGACGACAACTGGTCCACTCGTCCCTTCTCTCAGAGAATAACAGATGTACCACCTAATCCTCTCTTTAAGGTCCCGAATTTTTATAAATATGCTGGAACCACTGACGCACGGGACCATGTGCAAAGTTTCGAGTCGACTATGGCCCTCCTCACTAAGGCCGATGACATGCTCTGTAAAGCTTTCGTGAGCACCTTCTCCGGAACAGCCCTGACCTGGTTCCGCGAGCTAAAAAAGGGTTGCATCGATAGTTGGAGGGGCATGAGGAGGATGTTCCTAGACCACTTTGTCAAGGCATGGAGGAGGAAGAAGAGGTTAACTGACCTTGCCAACATCGAGCAAGGGAAAAATGAGACCACTTTGAATTATTATAACCGATTCCGAACCATGGCGGAGCAAGTGAAAGAAAGCCTCACAGACGGGGAGGTGATTGTTTGTTTCAACTCCGAATTGAGATCCGAACCACTCATCTATGAACTCTCCGCCCGAGAACCAAAGTCCAAAGCAGACTTGTACAATGTGGCGTACGCAATCGCCATGGCGGAAGATAAAAGCAAGAGGAGGTCAGATAAGACCGAACCGGAAGCAGCTGGCACTCGCCATGCTTCCAATGGAAATGGAAACGGAAATGGTAACGGATCCAGGGGAAAAACAGAACAAGGAGTTCTGAAAAAGCTAAAATCTTTACCCCTCTTACCAAACCCATCACTGAAATCGTGCAACTGGTGAACCTTCCACCTCCTCGTCCGCTGAATGACAAACCAAAGTTCCCTCGTGACCCTTCCAAATTCTGTGATTTCCACAAGGACCATGGTCACTCCATCGAAAGGTGCATTGCCCTCAAACGAATGATCCAGAGATGTGTTGAAATTGTTGTGCTAAATTCAGTTTACAAGTTGATAAGTCAGTAATGAATATGGAGTCAGAATTTGAAAGGTTTTGTTCAGTTATAAGTCAGTCATTAATAAGTCACATTAATTAGTGTGTATCTAACAGTTTATGCATCTATTTACATATACATCTATATCAATTCTAGAGTCCTTATGAGTCTATAAATAAGGCTTTACGTAGCTGGAATAAATCAGAGAACGGGTTTAGATTTCAGAATAATCAATGTTCCAAAGTTTTTGTTCTCTCAGTTTAATTCGTGTTTCTTATTACTCTTTCTGATTTACTTTTTAGCGATCCTGGGCGTACATGTTAGAAGTTCTAACCTGTACTTAGGGAGTGTGTTGTCTCTCAAGTTGGTATCAGAGCTTTATTAAAGAAGGAAGCTCGGAAGTTATTGGCGATTAGCTTCAATTGCTGGCATCCACAATGGACATAAATGGAGCAGTGAATCAGTTCGGCGTTGAGAAGCTTACAAATAGCAATTACCAATATTGGCGGCTTTGTATGAAGGCGTATCTCCAAGGTCAAGATCTGTGGGAGATAGTTGATGGAGCAGATTCTGAGATACCAGCAGAAAATGCTGAAAATACGGAGCTGAGAAGAAAATGGAAGATCAAATGTGGGAAGGCGTTGTTTGCCTTACGAAGTTCTGTCCACAAGGATTTAATTGATCACATACGAGGCAAGGAATCACCGAAGGAAGTATGGGATGATCTGGAAAAGCTTTTCAACAAGAAGAACACTGCACGTCTTCAGTACTTGGAGAATGAGTTGGCCAATACCACTCAAGGAAGCATGAACATTGCTCAGTATTTCCAGAAGGTGAAGAATTTATGCTCAGAAGTTTCAGAGTTGAACCCAGATGAGCCAATTAGTGAGTCAAGGTTGCGTCGATATCTCATTCGAGGCATAAGGAAGGAGTATATGCCATTCTTGACTTCAATTCAAGGCTGGGCCAACCAACCAAGTATTGTTGAATTGGAAAATCTGCTCACTAACCAAGAGGCTCTTGCTATGCAAATGGCAAAGATCTCTTTATCTGGTGAGGAAAACGATGCATTGTTTTCTGGACATAGAAACACTGGTCAAAAGAAGAAGTGGTATGGAGAGAATTCTGGTGACGGGGAGAAGAAAAAATGGGAGAAGAAAGATTGGGAGAAGAAAGATCAAGATGAAGGGTCAAAGAATGATAGATGGGAGAAAGTGAGATGTCACAGGTGTGGGCAACTTGGACACATCAAAAGGTTTTGCAGGGTGAAAGTTTATGAAGGGAACTCAGGCACTTTCAAGAACGAAGATCAACAAAACAATGAGTGGGATACTTGTCTTTCAGCTGAGGTGTTTAAAGTACCGGAAAAGAAGCTTGCACTAGCTTCTCTTAAGGGAAGTACTTCTGAAGATGCTCTAGCTGCGATAGACTACAAGAGGGACTGGATAATTGATTCCGGGTGTTCTCACCATTTAACGGGTGATAGATCACTTTTCTCACACCTTGAGGTGTACAAGGGTAATGATGCGATTGCAACAGCGGACAATTCAATTCATCCTGTTGAGAATGAAGGTTCTGTTCAAGTGAGAACAAGGGGACCGAGCAATGGAAGTGTGACACTTAATAGTGTCTATCATGTTCCTGGTATGACAAAAAATCTTGTTTCGGTTTCTCAGATTTCAAATTCTGGAAGGTATGTTCTATTTGGTCCTCAAGATGTTAAAGTTCTTGAAAATGTTAGATGTATTGATGCTGATCTGGTGTTGAAAGGAAAGAGGGTTAAATCTCTTTATGTCTTGTCGGCTAACGAGGCTTACGTTGAGAAAACGAGTCGACAAGATAACGTCTCTTTGTGGCATGCTCGATTAGCTCACATGGGTTACGAGAAATTAAAAGAAATTTCAGACAATAAAATGGTTAATGGGCTGCCTAATCTGGGAAATTTTCATCATGATGTTGTTTGTGAAGGTTGTCAATATGGAAAGGCACATCGCCTACCATTTGGTAAATCTTCAATCAAAAGTAAAGAACCATTGGAGCTTCTTCATTCTGATTTATTAGTAAATAATGAAGCAAGTTATAGTGGTTTTCGCTATATGCTTGTCATTGTTGATGATTATTCCAGGTTTACGTGGGTGTTTTTCATGAAAGAGAAATCTGAAACTTTCTCAACTTTCAAGAGTTTTAAGAAAAGAGTTGAGGAGGAGCTTCGAAGAAGAATTAAGTGTTTACGAACGGATAATGGAGGAGAATTTGTTTCAAAACCATTTGATAGTTTTTGTGAAGAGCATGGAATAAGAAGGCAGCTTACTTGCCGAATGACTGAATGTATGCTCGCCGAAAATTTCATGTTAAAATGGGAGTCGCCACGCCGTTTTAAAGGAAACATTGAAAACCTTTTTGAAAGAGAAAATGGGTTCGGGAGTCAGGTTACGCGTTGGGAAGAACTGAGAGTTCACCCAACACGCCTCGTTCGTAAACGAGTCTTCTATGTTCAAAATCCAATTCATTCAAATAAGTGTGTGCAAATGTGTGAGACGAAATATGTGATAAAATGCATTTTAAAGCTTTGTTTTATTGCTCAACTGAGAATATTACATCTTGTGAACCATTTACTACGGGAGGCCACATCCCGATTACAAAACACTTGGACAAATTACAACCGAAAATGTCTTACGTAAATGGCCCGTTATGTCGCACTACACAGACTGTGCATGGCCAATTGTGTCATGCGACTCATGGTGCCATTTCCAGTGGACTTAACAAGCTTGAAACCTGCAAGGGAACCAAAAGATGATCTCAACCAAAATCAATGACAGATTACATGGCCGTGGGATAACGGAGATCAACACAATCACTTCAAATGAGTGTGGATATTGAGGATCCACACTCTACTTTGAGTGACAAGTAAACTAGATGAACAAATTACAACTGAAATGATGGTCTCTGCAGAGTGGCTAGTTATGTCGCACTACACAGACACTGGAGTGGCCAGGTTGTGTCGTGTGACATAACCGCCTCTCTGCGAGAGACTTTACAATTTGAAATCAGAATCAACAGAGATCCAATCAGATCGAATTAGAACACCAATTTAACTCAGAAAACCATGAATCAACAATGGATTGGCCAAGGGGGTATGGATATGGGGAGATCCACACTCCCTTAACAAACAAGCCACAATTATATTGAGATCAAACCATGAACATGAAATTAAACCAAGCAAATGAATTAAACAGAGAGATGGCGATTGCCACTTGATAATTAAAGCGAGATGGAGCTTAATTATCAAGTGGATGAATAGAGATTGAATATGAATTGTGCAAGGTGAAAATATGAGAGAGAGGAGGGAGGGAGTAGGTTACCCTTGTAGATCACACAATTCTACACCGCTTTATGTTCAGTGTAGAACCCTTCAAAACAGCTTCAGATGGGGATTCGAACACAGAAGGAGCCCTTACGGGGCTTAGATCTTCATATGGTGTGTATGAGAGTATGAGAGGGAGATGGGTGAATTGTGAATGAGTGGGAGGAGAGAATTCGAGGGGGTGGTGTGGGTTTGTATGGAAGGAGGAGAGACGGGATTACGGGCGTATTTTGAGAGGGTAACAGTAGGGAGGATTTGAAAAGGGATCCAAAAAAAATGCAGAGGGGAGGGCTCTAATTTATAGGCTGCTGATGAGGGCCAGTTGTGTTGCACGGCGTAACGCTTCCGTTTTAGTGGCTCGTTGTATCTCGCACGACTCAGACGAGCCAGCTTAACCATTTTTTGGCGTCCACAAGCCGGGGTTACGGAACATTCTCGAGGTTAATTTCCCAACAAGTTATCCAAAACAATTAATTCCTTGTAGGTCTTTTTGTATTGAAAAAATACTCAAAAGTACTTCCTTCGCGATAAACTTATAAAAAGTTCCCGGAAGTCTCGGAATGGACCGGAAATTTACTGTAAAATTCCCCTAGTGCAATTTTATTACATTAAAAGGCAATTCTTATAAAGGGTCGCGAATTGGATTAGGCGTATTTCTGTACAGAGCTCCTCGGCAACGTCACTTATGGAAGAAGTGAGGTTGTCGATAAAAAGGACCCCAATCCCAATGAGCGGCTGGGGATATGGCATATGGAGGAAAATTAGTGAAGAGGACGGACCCATACTGGACCTTTTGGAGAAGGATTCCCTACGGCGTATCCCTAGGAGGGAATCCAAGCCGAATCAGTAGTTCGAAGATGTCCAACAAGGAGCAAAAATGGTAGTGCGAGATAGAGATATGTTTTAATACCTTTGCTTGTGTTTACCTGTATTTTGCGCCGGAAGGACCGAGGCTACGACTCCGGTGATGATAATTTGATGATTCTACCAACACGAGATTTTGATGATGATCCGCCGTCCAACACGGGATCTTGATGATGATTCTCTGGTCCAACACGGGATATTGATGGAGAAATCGCTCGTCCAACACGGGATATTGATGATGATTCTCCATCCAACACAGGATATTGGATGAGGAATTGCCGTCCAACAC
This sequence comes from Adenophora triphylla var. japonica, assembly GCA_022495995.1. Classification (NCBI taxonomy): domain Eukaryota; kingdom Viridiplantae; phylum Streptophyta; class Magnoliopsida; order Asterales; family Campanulaceae; genus Adenophora; species Adenophora triphylla. Next base: position 285,186 of record JAFEMH010003156.1, read on the forward strand.
GGGATCTTGATGATGATTCTCCATCCAACACGGGATATTGATGAGGAATCTCCGTCCAACACGGGAATTTGATGAAGAATCTCCGTCCAACACGGGAATTTGATGAAGAATTCTCCGTCCAACACGGCCTGATATTTCCGATAATGACTCTCCGTCCAACACGGGATGTTGATGAAGAATCTCCAGTCCAACACTTGGGAGTTTCGATGATGAATCTCCGTCCAACACGGGAATTTGATAATGAATCGCCGTCCAACACGTGATATTGATGAAGAATCTCCATCCAACACGGGAATTTGATAATGAATCTCCGTCTAACACGGGAATTTGATGAAGAATATCCATCTAACACGGGAATTTGATGATTTGCCATGCCAGACGGACTCTGTTGATGATTTAGCCTAGCAGAACTGGCTTTTGACGATGATTTGCCGAAGCTGATGAGCACTATTGCTTGGAGATTGAGGCATGCTCTCT